>PQVD01001726.1:7152-48866 GCA_003012265.1 Setaria equina
AATAAAATATGTGCAGATGTAATAGGAAGAATGAGAAATTATTGCTTCACGTAAAGAAATTGCTAAAATTAAATTTTAGTTTTTTTTCTTTCAAGAACTTAAAAGAAAATTTAATTTTAGCAATTCTTGAATCATTCTGTTCCGGTAGAGGTGATAACTGTAAATAAAAAAAATTTCAAGTATCATTTTAAACTTCAGAAGAGCTTTAAAGAATTGTTATAAAGTAAAACACAAACGAAAACAATTAACTTCTCGACAAAAATTTGTCAGCAATAAAATTTGAAAAATTTATTTTTACAAATTCGCTTTAAAAAAGAAATAAAAATTACTCATTATTCAAATGCAAAGCTCTTGAAGAACAAATTAAACTTGTTTCATATGTCGGATAATCCTAAAAAATGCGGGCTCCTTTGAAGCACTTGAATCGGCTATGCATCTCATTTTTCCGGACTTTTCGGACCTCTCCAGATCTTCCCTTCATTCATATTTTCCGCTTCCAGTTGGACGTCGTTTTGAACTTCTTCGTACACTCATCCCAATCTGGCCAATATCGACCTAAAATGATATAATTTGGTTTGATTTCTCCTTTCAAAAATAAGCAGTGTAAAATTATTTGTTCGATTTACTTACTTACTGTTTTTGAATTCGGGTAATTCGGTAATCATCTATTCAGTTCCATGGTGTGAGCTCAATTAGGAAAACAAGAAGGATAAGAAATGAATGATAATGTTATAGTTTTCCCTCTTTTTTATTTTCAAATTTAAATTTTTTTACTTCGGAGTGAAATCAAAATTGAAAACTGATCTTTAATTCGATCACAGTATTCTTTCAAATTTGGTAATTCCGTTTCAACCATCCTCTTTTGCGGTAAATTATATGGTGCATAAACGATTTGTGCGAGAACTCCAAACAGTGTCGCATCGACCGGAAAGAGCGAATTGTAATTTAATATTTCTTTTAAAATATAAATTCTTTTTGAGCTAAATGTGACATTTTTCAAATCAAAATTAATTAGACAATTAAGTTAAACTTGAACAGTTACACTTACTTTTGTTGGCTTGAAACCAGCGAAGTAATGCTTGTTGCCAAGATGTGATGAGATTGCCTTCAGATCATCTATACCAATATTTATTATTTCTTCACGACAATGTTTTCCAAGGGCAACTGCTTTAAATTTTTTCACCATCTGAAGCTAAATTTATTTCTCAGAATGTGGTAAGAAGTGCTACTGAAAGATAAGTGAACGTAGCCAAGGTTAATTGTAAATTTCTAGCGAAATTAATTGTTAAACTTCTTCGGAAGGCTTTTTTAATCACAAGCAGATTCTTCTCTCCTATTATGCTTTCATCACATTAAACTGTACCTTCGAAGAAACAATTCTTTTCAATAAAAATTTCCAAAACGGTGCCAACATGCCAAAGCTGTCATCTGATATTTGCTGAAACACTTGATCGAGATGTTCCATCTGGAGAACATAGCCAACAGTCATTACTAATGAATTCTCAGCCATTGCTTCAAATGCTCGAAAAGTCGCTTTCTGCTCATCGCTCAGATGACTTTCCATCGACTCCTTCGAAAATATTCTCGTCATGTCTCTGTAAGTTTCAATGATCAGAAGACAATTAACATTAGACGAAGAATTGGAAGATACAAGGATTAAAACTGTTAAAAGCACTGAACGAGCATAAAGATGAGAATTGGCAAATTATTGTTAGTTTATTAATGAATTCAAACCAAACAGTAATTGGGTGACTTTGGGAGGAAACAGTAATTACCGTATCGCAAGTGCTGAATCAGGATATTCCTTACCGTTATATTCCAAAAATGGCAAAGTACCTTCGAGAGAACGTGTTCTCCAAGAGCAAACATTCTGTAATCGATTACTTCAGGGAATTTTTGAATTCATTGTGACTTTTTTTTACTTTCAAAACTTATTAGAATAGAAGAATCCATGAATCTATCATACAACATTGCTATTGAGAAAATATTCTCTTAGTCGTCAAAGATTCTTCACATGCTACATTATTATCATCACTTTTTGCAATCCAATCAGTAACTTTAAAATATTTACCAAATTCTGCTGGAAAAAAATTTCGAACGATTAAAAAGTTAGAAATTCACTATTCAAACCTCATACTGTATATCAGCCATACGTAACCATGTTTCTAATTTTAAGCAAAATGGTGAAATATTTGGAATATACTTCATTCGTGGAAATTGATATAAATAAACCATTCCTAAAATTGAATCCAAAAAAAAAAAAAAATGATCCAAAAAATGGAAGTGAATTATTCCTAAAATTGAAATAACACTATTTCAACTATACAACAATGCACGACTATCCATTTGAATTTAATTGTTAAGAAACATATTTTCATGCTTTAGCTATCACAAAAAAGAAATCAATGAAATTAAGCACTCTTACCTTTTTAAACTTAATTACAGATTTATAGAACTTTAACTAGGACTTCAGATATTTAAATTAAAGTTAACAAATTTTTGCTCCTTCAAAATCAAAACTGCCACAGTTCAGTGGCAATTTGCTTCACGTAGACAACAGTAATTTTAATTTTTTTTTAACTTTAAAAAATGAGGATGAAAAAAAGGTAACAAGTAGAAAAAACATGTGCAACTTTAATTACCTTCCGTGTAATTGTCTTTAATTGGTGTCTTTCGTCGCTGCTCAGTTAAATACCTGTAGGGAATGTAAAACACCACAGCAATGCCACCTGCTATTGCAACTTTTCCCCAAGGTGTTAACTGTTCGTAAAATTCGTAAGTTTGATTTCGCAATGAATCAATTAGCATCTCGAAATGAATTTCAATTAATATGATATGATAATACGATGATAATGATATGATGATGTTACACGTAACGTGCCCTCATTATTGCCTGCTCATAATTCATTATCAGCGTTACAACAGGAGATGTTTCCTCATTTACACAAGTAAGTTAAATTTGTATGGTGACGTAGCAATTTCAATTTATGGAAATATGACATTAATTAGGAATGACTATTATTATAACCGTTAATCGGAATTATAGATTTAAAAAAAAAAAGGGAGCATATAATAAATAGCATTTCTGATAGAATGATGCATTTTAGTCCCATTAGTTCAGTCTTGCTTTAATTAATTCGAAATTAGTATAAAAGAATTTATTTGTAAGAAAAAACGTGAAGCTCTTGACTCTCATGTAGAATCTCTCTCCCATACTTGCATTTTGAAACAGATTCTTTCAAACAATCGTAGCACCAACAAAACCACTCAATTTCAAGTACTTCATTTTTCTTCATTCTTGAAAAGATTTGATCAAGATTAAAACTGAATTATTGTTTAAATGTTGCTGATTCCTTTCGTACTTTCTTTTTTTTTTTTTTGTAATATCTTGAAGCAAATTCACTGATTCATTCCTCAGCAAAAGTTCTCTTAAATGAATTACACTTTTATTTTTTTTTATTTTATATATAATTTTCTTTGAATTATTCAAAAAAAAAAAAGACGTAATTTTCAATTGCAATAACAAATACGAATATTAAAGTGGGAGTTTAAATTCGGACGGAAAATAATAAATTCATTTCACATTTATCTAACTCATTTGGTTCACAAGAAAAAAAATTAATTTAAAATATACCTAATTAAATATATACATATATTAAATATAATTTGTCTTATTACATAAATATACCTAATTTGTCTCTATCTAGAATCAAAAGAAAAAAAAAACAGAACATTTCAATAATGATGTTTGTAATTTTTATTAAAATTTTCACTTTCTATAAAAAAATTCCTCTAATTAATGTATTTTATTTAAAATACAAGCATACAGTTAAGATGATAATTTGGCTAATAAAAGAGAACTGTTTCTTATCCTTTAAAATAAAATTATAAAGACAAGTGGAAAGCTAAAGCGGAAAATACAATGAATTTAAAATCATAAGCAAATTATAATCACAAAAACTCATCTTCCTAATTTGGATCTTTCTATTCATATATTTATTGCTAATTAGATTTTCGCTGAAAAAAAAAAAAAAAAAAGAAGAGAAAGGATAAGTACAAATAATTGCGAAGTTAGATTTTCGTACTGATAATTACCAACCAGAAAGAATATTTCGCATTAATTGATATTTTGATTATATCCTCAACTGGTAGGTGTATTTTACAATTCCACTTGAAATTTAATACCTCATTAAATCGAGTCTAGGCAATCGGAAATAAGCCAACTGCTTCATTAATCAGTTTACAAAACTTTGCTTTGATTGAATGTCTGCCAAATCAATCGATAAATTTTAGCTTTTTGAATTTTTTAAATCAATACTATTTTAAAAAATTTAAAAATATATGTCGATAATCTGAAAAGGCTACTAAAAATTGTTTCGATGAATGAATTTGCTAATTAACAAATTGTAATAGTCAGTGTTATCTGATCTTTCTGATAAGTTGATCAAATTAAATTTGATGAAGTAATTTAGCTACTCAGTTTAGACTAAATGTTTCAGAAATTTCGTTTTGTTTCAGTGAAGAATATTATTTAAGAAATTCCGAAACAATTAACCAATAAACTAAACTATTTTGTCAGATTTGATCCGTTAGTAAAATTACGCCAAATCAAACTGTTTGATTTTATTTAAGGGATAGAATGTAGTGTAGTCTAAACTTGCCAGAAAGATTACGTTTTCATGCTTCTAATCCTTTTACAAACAAAATAAGATTTTAAATCTTATCACTTATTATCAGTATTTGATTTTATCAAATATTTCATTACTTATCAGAACATAAAATTTCTAACTGATTTAGATTAAATTTATTTAATTCAACACAGATTTAATTCTTTTTTTGTTATATCTTCTTATTCTAATCTAATTTCAGTCTTTTTTTTTAATTTTTTTTTTTTTTTGTCAAAAACGAAAGAAACAAATTTTGAATTGTAAAATGAAGTGAGAAATAGAGCTAAATAAAGGAACAAATGCAAAAAAAATGAGCGACTTCATTTAAAAAAAAAGAAAAAAAACGAGGATTTTTTGAAAAAGGAGAAAATTTTACCGTTCAATATTTGCTCTTCATAGTGATAAATGTTTTCTTTTTGAACCATATTTTACAATTAAAAAGCAATTAATTAAAACTTAAAAACTGAAGTTTAAATATTCAGCTTTCAAGATGGTCCTTGGACTGTAGTTGTAACTAAATCATTACACTCATTATTTAGCAAAATAAATCAAACAAAAATAGGATAGATGAAAAAAGTTTACCTGTTATGGCCAGACTGAACTCTCCTTGAAACTTTCTTACTAATTGAAATAATTACCAACAGGAAATATGCAAAAATAACAATACTTGTTGGTTTTAAATACATTCATTAAATATAATTGACATTTAAAATTTGAACAACAGTTTTTCCAATTAAATTTACCCAATTTTTTCTTCATTTCTATTAAAAGAGCCGTTTGACTACTTTAACAGTCCCAGTTTCAATTATCAATACTACTAGATAAGAAATTAATTAGCAATTTTTATTCAAAAAAAGGAGAAAATGTTAGCAAAATAGAAATAATTTAAAATACATTCAAAAATTCAAGATTTAATTTGAATAAAAATTAGAGCTAATTTAATTTACATCCTGATAAAATTATTCGCTCATTGGGATGAACTAAAAAGAGGAAAAATAGTGGAGATAGGAAATATGATTTTATAAGTTGTGAAATAATGCAAAAAAGAAATTCAAGTTTTGAAATCAATTACATTTGAAGAAAAGAAAACCGTATCACTTTTAAAATAAAAATATAAGAAAGCAATTTGAATAATATATTTATTTGCAATGAAAATAAGTAAACACTAAAGCAAGAAATGCTATATGCAGCCACAGAAGAACATTTCAATAGAATTTGAACGCAAATATTAATTTAAGTAAGTAAATAAATAACTTGCTTTATTCAATAACTTTTGAAAAATCGGCAAAAATTTTAAAACTCTTATCAGCATTTCTTATAATCTTGATTTGGTAAAGGCAATGTTGAAAGTGATAAGCATTTTATTTATAGCTATCAAATTATTAAGTGATGAAGACGTTGCTAAAAATTATAAAAAAAAGCTTTGCCATTGACCAATTAAAAAAAAAAAAAAAACTTTTAAAGTTCAAAATTTGATTTTGCTATTTTCAACTTTTATACGGTTTTCTTTTCTGGCAAAATTATCAACTTTTAGGGAACAGCTTTTCATACATTTTCCCAATGATTTGATTATTTCCCAAAAAACTTTATTGCTATGTAGTACTTCATAGAAGTACACAAACTTTTCTCGCCCATTTCACAGCTCATTTTATAATTTATTTAAAATATCAATTTCAACCTAATTTTTTCCTGAAATCTTGAAAATGTGAAACTTCAGATAATTACAGCAAAGTAAAGAAAATACCAGGCATTATAAGTTAGTTAAAAACCATATAAATATTACTCATAATAATATATGATGAATTATTTGGTTTATTTATTTAAGTTTTTAATTTATCATTAATAATATTTATTCATATCCAAAAAAAAATCACATCAAGTAAAAAAATTTTTATAAATAAAAGTATTTAAAAGAGAAGAAAAAAAAATGGAAAAGCTGGTTAGAAGCTACTTCATTTAGTTGAAATTGATAATTAGTTTCTAATTTCTTGAATTATTTCATACGAATAATTTTCATTGGCATAAATTTTTCAACAACAATTACACAAGATACAAATATAAACTGCTATCATCCACAATTACACAAGATACAAATATAAACTGCTATTTGATTCAAATGAAAGTTAAACATTTTAATTATTTTCTATTATTAAAAATGTTTGAAATTTTGTCAACATTCCAAAGCAATTATCAAATTATCTCAAAAAGAATCGAAAGAAAGAGAATCGAGAACATTACAATGTGTTTCCCAATAGTTTTAAAACAATAACAGCTACTAATTGCAACCGGATTCCGGTATATCACATCCGTGAAACTGTTCCGGTTGGTTTATTGTATGTGGAACCAGTCGCGGTATGAAAAATCAAATTTCAATACACACATATATTCATGAAATTGTTTCAGCTAATCTGTCTACAAGTGAAGCAAACTAATGGTGATTCGACAGTAATTATTACTGGTAAATGAATAGTGTATTCTCGTTGATAAGAAATAAAGAAGAATTATCTTATCATTGATAAAACAATTTCTTGGTTGACATTTGGAGAAGATCGAAGTATTTCTTTTCTTAAATTTTTTTGTTCATTTTAGAAAATGATCAATAAATGATATGAAGAAATGATGAGTGCAATTGATTAAGTTAGACAAAAAGACTGAAGAAAGTATCATAGAAACAGGAAGATGAAATTGATTAACAATCAATGATTACATCGTTAAATCAGCCATAGTGAAAATAATCATTCATATGTTTTGTTTCTTTCCATTCTCACTAGAAAAAAGTTTTTTCTTTCGAATTTTTTCCTCTGAAATTTTCAATCCGTCATCTCTTTTAAATAGTTTTATAATTAAGTATTCAATTGAGAAAAAAAAAAAAGCAAAAGACTAACAGTGTTTAGTAATCTCTTTAATCTTTTTTCCTCCTAACATATTCTCAGTGTTTGGGAAAAAATTGTGTAAGGTACTTGTAATTTCACACTTATTCTCATTGATTAAATAAAAAGCCACTGATAAAGTTAATGAAAACTTATAAATATTAAAAAAAAAAAAAAAAGAAGAAGGAAATTGAAAGGCAAAAGATTTTAAAACATGTTGCCTCATAAATGACGTAAATTGGCAAATAAAGATTTTTTTTATTTTTTAATTGGAAACTTTCTTCTTTATTATCGTGGCAATTATCTTAGCTGAATACAACATACTCTTTATTAGTGTTTTGATATAGTAATTCAGTTAAAATAAAATATGACCAATTGATTGATCAAACAATTATTCAGTTCGTTTTGTTTGGAAAAATTATCATTCTTTTACAAATCTTGTTCGACGAAGCAAAAAGCAAAGGTTCAGAAGGTAAAACTAAACAATTTAAACTTCAGAAATGACTGCCTCATTAAATGAATCAAAAATTCAGACCACAAAACTTTTATAATAGATGTAACAGTAGCTAACATAAATCCATAATAAAATTCGTTCTCAAAATTCTTGTCAGATGTCATCATCATCATCCATCGTTATCTTTGTTGTATTATTTGAAATTTCGTCACATTTCTATTTTTCTTTTCTTTGCTTATTTCTCATAAGCCAATTAATTCGCTCACAGAACCCAATTATTATAAATAATTATTACTGATTCCATTACTATATGCCGTAAAATTTGTTAAGCGACTACGCAACGGTATATAAGTAATCGATCAAATAGTAAACAAAATTGTTGGATAGATAGTTAATAAAAATTTGAAATTGTTAATTCAGCACTTTAATATGCCTAATTGATTACGATCAGTATTTTCAAAAATTTATCTATGAGATGAATAAAAACGTTCAAAAAATTTAAAATTTAAAGGAATTCTCCATTTAAATCCTTTCCTATCTAATTATGATTAAAAAAGCAGATCGAATTATTCCTTTTTTTTATGCCCGAATTGTTTAAAAACTTTACTGCGTCATATTGAGGCCGCGTTAACTACTTTCACCTTCTGTCGGGATCAAAGAGGAAAGAGGTTAGCTTATGTTTTTGCAGTTGGCTATTTCATAGTTTATAATTAAGGCTTCACCTTTGACCCATCTGTAGTGTCTTGTGTTTCTTAAAAAAATTGACCAAATATGTATTTACGGGTAGGGAGGGATCAGATGAAGTGTTTCGCTATCAGTCTATCACTTGCAGTATATCATGAGTGATTTCGTTCGTGGGATATCGTATGAATGATTTGTAGAAATGAACTATTCACTCGGAGAATATCTTTTAGTTATATCAGAGAGAATCAATCAAGTTTGAATCTATTTATGTTGAGAATTCAATCATTTTTGCTTTTTTGCTTTCTAATTCCTGTTCAGACAAATTCTCTTCCAGTATTTTTATTTCGTCAATCATTGAAATTGATAAATTTTGAGTGGCTTTTTTTCATGCTTGTTTGTATACATTATACGATCAATTGCATACATTGAGATTGTTATTTGAATGTTAATAATTGAATGCGTTTCATTATTCATTCGTTCTTTGATGCTAATAATAAGTGCTTGAGAGATTATTCTGTTCCAGTCACGATGAACAGTGAGCAGCTACAGGATTGGCTCACTGATCTGAACGAACGATGGAAAAATGATTCAGAGAAACGTGCATTAAAAGATATTGAATATGAACGAACTCAATTAACTCGTGAAACATGCAAAACTCATTATTTGATCAACTATCTCAATTGCAACTACACTGATGTTGACCTGGTGCAACCGGTTATAGCACAACTTCTTGCATGTTATTATCGTGGAGGTATGTGTTAGTTATTAATTTAACTATTTAATGTAACATTGGACCGTTATTTTATGAAAAATAATGGAACATTTCATTTTTTTTTTTTTTTTTTAAGGACTTTCAAAGATATTGTGACGGGCTAAAATTCTTGTAATGCATATAACCAAATATTTTGGAAACTGGATAAAATTGAAAAATTCATTTGCGAATGTTTTTTTTTTAGTGACGAGGACTTTAAACAGTTTGTTAAGCATAACTGTTAAAGATAAACATTAATTTCTCTAAGATAAATGACTTCAGGCATATTGCGTTATTTTGTGATGCAGTGCATTCCATCATTAATTCATTTATACCTTTTGGCACTAGCTAAACGCCAAAGAAAATCAGTTTCAATGTTCGAAACGTTTTTCCTTGCTATGTACAATGAAGAAATACTTGCTGGTGGTCCTTTGTCCGGATCAATGACGAAGAAAGTAGAGGAAGTAAGTAAGACTGTAAAGTGAGACTTGTTGCTTATTTCGGATTTTATTTTCATTTAAAAGTTCCAGTTTCCCAAAAAATCTTTTGAATAGATGAACTTTTAATAACATATTCATTTTTAAGGTCGCACCGTAGTCAGTTTTCCCAGTTTTATTACCAAGTAAATTTAATATCTGCTATCCAAAGATTTTGAAATATTACATACTTAAATACCTTTAAAAAATTGAGATTTGTAATTTGTGAAATTGATTTTACAATTAATACTAGATGTCCTAAATTATTTCTACTTGGAACTAGCTTTAGATTGCCTTAAGAAGTGATTTTGAATTGAATATCCTGTCTCAAATAATTAAGCGTTCAATCGATTTTCCATAGCAGTTAGGCAAGCAGTGAAAAATAGTTCGCGGCTACATGCCTACTAAATTATACCTTATAATAAAACTCCTTAACCTTCTCTGCTTTACTGTAAATCATTACTTATTAAAATAAGGGAAGATCACAGCTAAATGTTGCAGCAGGAAATGTCGTGTGAAGGAGAACTACAATAAGCTTCTTAATTTTTGATTATTAGAAAACGCACCGCTTCATTTTCTGTGAAGCAAATTTTAGTTTCTTTCAAATAGTTCAAAGTAGATTTGCAGTAAGCTCAAATTTCAATGTTGTTTTCGCTCAAATTCAGTTCGAGTTTTGCATGCTTTAAGGTCCGAATACCATCCATACGTTTCCCAAGTGTGTATCATGATCCAAGGAAGCTCAATCTTACCTCTGATATTGCCTTGAAACCCGGAACTCCTGCATTTGTGCAAGTAACAATTAGAATTTTGCATTTTACTGAGCACATATTCTATTTTATTTCCGTATATATCCTTAATGAATTTATGAAAATTGCTGTTCCTAATTATTCTCTTATAGAGCACTGTACGAGTCGGTCCCTACAAGTCTGTGGACAGAATTATTCCACAAAATAGGCAGATAGTATTGACTCGTTTATTAAAATCTGTAAGTTTGAATTTTTTTCTTAAATTATCATTGGGTCTTTAATTTGAAGTGCGAGGAATTAACGAGCAATTAATATTTTTGTTTACAATTTGTCGGGTCATAGTGATTCCATTCTTTTTTCAGGTTAATGCTTGTCTGTGTAGGTTATCACGTGATGTAATATGTCGAAGCATATGTTTGAGTACTATAGCTATTTGTCAAAGCGGGTTTGCTTTTCACGAGACTCTTTTAAGATCGCCAATTTTTGGCAGTATTATTCATTCCGAAGGATCTGATGATCTCTCGAAGTATGTGACGCTTGTTTTCAAAAATATTTCTCGCTGCTTTTACTTAGAATTCATCGTTTTATTTCCAAAAATTTTGAACTGACTTCACCTTTAAAATAATGGTCGTAAGTTCGCACATAATCATCTGTCTCTACTTATCTCACCATTTTCATACCGATCAAGTAATTCTCCTTCTAATACCACTAAGCTTTAAAATTTGACTATTTATTTAGGTTTCATTCATACACATGTTTTTAATTTTCCAAATATTTATAAGGAGTTGAAATTGATTTTATCAGACCTGATTTGCAGGTTTATATCGGAATTTTAAATTGCATGAATTCTCCACCATTATTTCGAAACTCTCTTACAATCTTATAATAACGAGACATTTCGAATCTAAAAAATTGTTTCAGAAAACCAAGGTTGCGAATCTCTTCGCAATATTTGCTAGAATCTTTGAATGCCTTGTATTTTGCATTGTTTAATGGAACACCGGACTTAGCTGTCCAGGCTGTCGGTGCTGTGCATCAAAGAGCTTTGTACGAATTTTATGCAGACGTCATTCTTGTAGGTTTCATTAATTCTTAATTCCTTTGGATTTATGCTGGTTTTGGCAAACGAGTAATTGCCTTTCATTTAAGTATTCCCCAGACTAGTAGATCAGATTTTGCTTATTGATTTGCAGGTAACGAATAGTATTAACGAAATTCTACTTGAAAATAACTTTCATAAAAATGAAGAATTGGCAGCTGATTGGGTGCGTCCTGGAAAGCCTGACAGTTATAAAGGAAGTGAACTGGTAACAAATGCTTCCTTGCAGCTAAAGAAAATGCCTGAAGATATTTCACCTGTTGTAGATGATGGCATCAAAGGATTTAATTTCTCTGACAGTAAGTTGATTTCTAGAATTATATTTTAATCATCTTCTAGTCTCAAAGTTATTTCATTGACCTGCAATTGTTTTTTCTTTTCTTGTACTTATCAATCTCCGTAACTCTTGTTTATAATCAATGATTTCTTCAATATGCTTCTTACTTTTCGTTGGCATGTCGTAAGTACTTTTTCTCGCCCAAGTATGCTTCATCCTTGACACTTGACTAATTCTTTCTTTTTTTTTTGATCTCTCAATGACCATGTAGGGAAACAAGACTCCTCTTTTTTTGTTTTGCTTTGACTGCAGATGCTACTTGTTATTGTTTGTCACGTATTCTTCTTTTATTTTTATTCTTCAACAAGTTGTTTTCTCGCAGTTTACGACTTTCTGGTCTAGATTAATAAACTGTCAATAGCAAAAAATCAAAATGCCAAGATTTTTTTGTTTAGTTCAGACCTTCCATTTTATGGTTATTTCCAATTACAGGTGTTGGAAGTTTCAAGAAGCGAATTACCGTGAAAGTAGAACAACATAAGTTAAAACGCCAATTCGGACATCAGAGACGGAGATCAGTAAGTGACTTTTCCCCTTTAATATTTTCCTTTTGCGAAACTATAATAAGAAAAAGTAAACTAACCAAAGTCAGCACATTCAATGAATTTAATGTACAGTGTAAGTTGCTGGCCCCAGTGAATGCTTAAAGTGTATTGGAATCGTATTGTATATTCATAAAGACAAATATGTAGCGATGATTTTATGTATACTTATCAAAATAGTAAAAGTTAATAAGAGCTACTTTAGGAAAATAGTGAAGAAAACGCAGATGATATCGAACTGGGTCCAATCAACGAAGAACCTGTCGCAGGAGTAAACCCGGCAGTTTTTCATATTGTTGATCAAGCCGTACATCAAGATATATCGCAACACCATTTCCTTTCACATGGATCAACAAATTCTGACAATAATGCTTCAGTTTCGTTTCGATCTGACCGAGCCCATAATCGAACGCCTTCAAAAGCAAAAAATGAAGTAATCGATCCTTCAGTCCCAGAGACTGATAATGATTCATCTGAAGTGGCCAGACCAGCATCTGTAGAGGCTGGTATATCTGACTTGGCAAAGTGGCATGGGAATATTCAGCATATCGATAGTGTAACTGATGCTTTTGAGAACATTTCTCTATGAAAAGTCAGGAATTCTTCGGACATTTTATAAGTAAACATTAAGTCCAACAGGGAAGAATCTTATGTTTTCAGTTAAAAATATTTAGGAATAGAATTAGACGAACTTTTATTTATGTATTTTTTATCCTTTTATGGTATCTGTACATCATTTTATGGATTTCCTTAGTAGACGCTAACAAATTGCTGCATATTTCAAATGGTGGTGTTTCGGGAGATCTTCTAACCAGTTATTGTTCCTGTTTTATAAATCTTGGTGTCTAAAATTCATAGAAAGTGCACCAGTCTTACCCATAGTCATTCCCATAATTTGTACATTAAATGTCGACGGAGAAATCTTTAATAATTAGGTCTGAGGTCAAGAGAATCATGCTTTATTCTTCAAATCTTACTAAATAATGCAATTAATAAAGATTCTACTGAACTCTAAAGTTTCACTAATATTTTGGTTCCCGTAGGCTCAATAAATCAGATGTGACATATGCCGACTTATGATAAAATGTTATTTAATACAGTAATTTAAACCAGTTAAAGTTATTTAGCCAGTACGCAATATCATTCGATATTTCCGCATTATCATTGGGTATTCGGTTTATATCTGTGTTTAAAAAGACAATATACTTAGGGTTATTTTTCGTTTTAGGTGTATTTTACAATTTTCTCTTACTCATTCACTTCACTTTGTTCCTTAATCAATCTTTTCGTGAAATTATAATAATTTATGTAAATCCATTTGTCACTTGAGTTTCTCATTAGCATTTTTTTTTTCATTTAGCGAGAATTCCATGTTATGTAAATTTTTATGAAAGAGTTTTCTAATTTTATTGGTGTTATTTTCTCCTTAAGTAATAGCGAAATTTTTTTTTTTATAATTACTGACAATAAATAATGGAAATATGATTCCTTTGCAGTTTCACTTTCTCCTGCATTGTGGAATTAAAAATAATTAGATATTTCATTTTCCATTACTTCCAGTTTCTTTCATTATCTGGCGATTGAGCCATATTTTAAAACACTGTTACAAAGGCTAAATAGCATATTGATGGCAGCATGTTGACATTTTATTTATTTATTTATTTATTTTTTTTCGCAAAACCGCAATGTAGCGATAACTACGATAGAGTGATTAGTTATCATCAAATATCAGAAGGAACTTAATATTTTTTCCGAAGATTTGGTGGACAGTTTCATGGAATAAATGCATGTACATTTATTTTATATGGTTAGCATCAGATGTAGTCACAGTAATATGTATAAAATTTTGTGTCAAATTCAAATTTAATTGCACGAAAATCGATAGTTAATATTTGAAATCAACAAGGCAAACAGTATTCGTTGCAGAAAATAGTCTAGTGTGATTTAAACATGAACTTTCATATTGATACTGTCCAATATTTGCCTCCTTTCATAAAGTGATAATAGATTAGCTAATGTGATAATGAAATATTTTACGGTGAATCTTTTCTGTATATCCAAACAGTTCAACTTTATAACAATTCATGTTTGAGAGAGACATGCAATTTTCATTCCCACCCTTGTCGATATTTGTAACACTCTGACCATATCTGGTCTGGCTCGCTAGTTTTTTTACTCCCATATACTGCTTTTATTCCTATTCTTATTTTCTATTTCTCAGAATCTCTCTTTATGTTCGACAATTTTTTATTTTCATATAATCTGATATATATTGTTATTAGTGAGTAGTTTGACTTTATTAAATTCATTTATTTTTTGCTGTATGTACTTTCTGCGTACTATTTGTGTAATCATGTAACGAACAAAACCAGATGAAATGTTTTCAGGACTTAACCCGAAACATTTAAGTGATTCATACATTGAAGTTGATTTATATTCCGTTGATAAATGGCTAATTTCTTGGAGCAATGGATAAATGACGAATTGTACGCATTGGTTGGCTGTAGTGATCGTACCGCTGTACAGTATATTCTAGCCTTGGCACGAAAGTCAACAGATGCTGAGGATTTGCTGGAACGATTTCGGAGCACTGATACTATGGAAGATACGCCAGCTGTGAGAAAGTTTGCCAGCGAGTTACTTGCGAGAATACCACATGCAGGTTGGTCTGTTGTAGAACAGTTATTATCAAAATGATTTACACAATAGTAGCGTGCATTTACTTGTTTGTGTTCATTTCTTTATCGCTTCTCAGGTTTATTAACTAGAGAGTTGATAGGAAAGCAAAGAATCAATTGGATAATATACTTAGAAATGCAGAATTAAAAGAAGGAGAATAATTTTTGAGGAATTGTGTCAAAGATTTTTCATAATTTGTAGCTCCAAAAATAGAAAAAGTGTTGCGACCATCAGCAGCTGAATTGCGTGCAAAAGAAATCATGCGTCTGAATAGAAGTTTAAAGACAATTGAATCTGATGAAGAGGACAACGTATCGTCTAAGAAGCATAAAGAGGTAGAAGTGATTTAATTTCATAAACTTGGAGATGAAATGAGATGGTTTCGTATTATTATAAATTTCTGTTGCATGACTCTAAGTACGTTCTCATGTCACCACTATTGACTCGCTGTTTTGCGATTTTGATGTTGGTTCGATCGTTTTCGTTTCCTTGGTCATCTTTTGAATCAAAACTGTGTATTGTAAATGAATTCCTACTCTCTGCTTTGTATTTTCTAAACTATTATGTCCGTTCAGAGTAAAAAAAAGAAAAATAAACCTTCGATAAAGGAGAGCGCGAGCGATGAAATGGATCGGATAAAGGCTGAGGAGGAACAAGATAGGAGAGAACGTGATGAGCTGGCAGCACGCATAAGACAAAGAGATAAGGAAAAGACGCGAAATATTGTTACAAAATCGGATAAAAAAGCCGAAGAAGAAGCTGCCAAAAGGTTCCTTTTTTTCTATTTTGTTTCAGAATCATTGGAATAAGTCCAGTTGATAAAGTTAATTTATATATAAAGTTATTTAGACTAAAGCTGGAAACAACAGACCGTAAGAATATTGTTTCGCAGCTGCGTGAAGAAAGCCGAAAACAGTATTTGTCGAAAAGAAAAGATGATAAGATTGATGAACTTGAAAAAATTGTTGAGGACGATGAACAATTCTTTGCGAATGAACAGTATGTTTTATTTTTGCAGGCTTAATAAGATGAAGTCTTTGTTTTCATTAATTATTAAATTCCTTTGAAGGATTATATATGTTTACAAGAAATTGTATCCAAAGTCGAAAGCTCACGCGTAGCAACAGGAAATTCTGAATACAGTTTAAATTCAAAATTGAGTTAAATCCAATACGAATATGCTTTCAGCTTAACAGAACGGGAGAAGTCGGATATGAAATATCGAAAAGACATACTGGAATATGCAAGGCAACATGAACGTGCTGCAGATTTCCTTAAAATTAAGCGTTACCATGTACCAGATGCTAAAGTGAAATCAATACCGATTGATAGTATAGAAGACCCAGATGAGATTCCAAAAGGTGATGGGAAACGTTGGGAAGATGATCGTTTAGCGGCAGCTATTGCCAAGTATGGCGCTAGAGACAAGGTCCTTAATTTATGGTTTTCTTGTTTAAAACCTTATGCTATTACGATGTTGTAGTAAAGTATTGATTATACAAATTTCTTTATTTGTCAACAATTTCAGAAGCGGGATGTTTTTGAAATGGTGCTAGACGATGAAAAAATTGATTTCATTCAAGCTTTCCAAATGCCGGGTACTTCGGGTGCTGAAGTTTGTTTTATATTTTTTAGTTTCCAGAATGATTTCCGTTGACGTTTTTTTTTTCCAATTTTAACTTAATGATGGAATAAAATTTAAAACATTCAAAGTGGCATTTGTTTTTCATCTTATTTTATTAGATCACTTGTTTGGATTTCTCTGTAATCATTATGCAAGAAAAGATGTTTTTATCATTCTGTAGGAAAAGGTAATTTCGGCTGCCCAAAAAAAGAAAATCACACTAGCTGAGACGCGGAAATCCCTACCAGTTTATACATATCGAGAGGAATTCATACAAGCAGTTCACGATCATCAGGTGCTTATTATTGAAGGCGAAACAGGTTCTGGAAAAACTACTCAACTTC
Organism: Setaria equina; assembly: GCA_003012265.1. Taxonomy (NCBI): domain Eukaryota; kingdom Metazoa; phylum Nematoda; class Chromadorea; order Rhabditida; family Setariidae; genus Setaria; species Setaria equina. The sequence continues at coordinate 24,426 of PQVD01001726.1, forward strand.
CACAATATTTATATGAAGCGGTTTGTTTGCTTCCTTTAAAGTTTTGAAGGATTTGTTAATCCGAAATATTTCATCATCCCTTAATTTTAGAATAGTAATGATTAGGTTGCGTTACGAGCTACCATTATATAAAGAATGGGCATATTTGTGGGCGTTAAGCCTCGTTCAAAATTTCGCTCGCTATGTGTTGTGGTTACCAGAAATTTTTTGCTTCAATAAAGATAAGTCGTTAACTCTGCAGTGGTCCTGAACTGGAAAGGGAGGAGATAAAAAATAGCATTTCAGTGATAGCCAAATCTTACCAATTGGATTTTTCTGCTTGATTTTATCGATGTCTATATTAGGGGTTCTGCATGAACAAAATGAAAGTTGGCTGCACACAACCTCGTCGAGTGGCAGCAATGAGTGTGGCGACGCGAGTAGCCGAGGAGATGGGCGTGAAATTGGGGATTGAAGTAAGTGGATTTCACACTATCATGTTCTCTACTCTTTTTTTTGGTCCAAACAAATTTTTCCGTTTTTGTGTTGTAAAGGATTTTGGTTATTATTCCTTTTCCCTTATGAAATCTTCAATTAAGTATTTTTACCATATGACCAATAAGATATGCTTTTTATTGAGGTTGGTTACTCAATACGTTTCGAAGATTGTACATCAGAGAAGACAGTGATCAAATACATGACTGATGGTATGCTCTTACGAGAATTTTTGAACGAACCTGATTTATCCAGTTACAGGTTCGTTAAATTTAGATTGCTACAAAATGCTTTCATAATATCACTATTCTTAGAACCAGGTTTTTCTTTAAAAAAATCTATTCATAAGAAGTTTTCAGTGTTGTTATTATTGATGAAGCCCATGAAAGAACGCTCCACACGGATGTTTTATTTGGTTTGGTGAAGGACATTGCGCGGTTTAGAAAAGATCTCAAACTTTTGATTTCTTCTGCAACTCTTGATGTCGAGAAATTCTCCACATTTTTCGATGATGCTCCGATACTCAGGATACCTGGTCAGCTGATAATGAACTCTTCAATTTTACCTGAAGTTATAGAGCTTCATTCATTTGCTATCCTTGTTTTATTTATCCTTAGCCTTATATCTGTTGAGAGGTAATGGAATCTTTAGGTAGACGCTTTCCGGTGGATATTTATTATACGAAAGCACCTGAAGCTGATTATCTCGATGCAGCTATGGTCTCAATTTTGCAGATTCATTTAACACAACCACTTCCCGGTGATATCCTTGTTTTTTTAACTGGACAAGACGAAATTGAATCACTTATGGTAAACTCATTTCCCCAAATTAATTTTATGTTCTAATATTGAAAGTTTATTGAACTGTATTAGTCCTTAGATTCCGCGAACCTCATTAATGTATTTCTATACATTAATCTTATCAACCTACTGCTTTATACCTATATAGGCTTCTGCAAATCAAATACAGCTCAATTTTCTCCAGGATTTTGTGTAGTCATGTAAGTTGTGCATTTTTTTTTTTTTTTTTAACTTCTAACGTTTGGAATAAGCTCCATAGAATTCCAGGAATCCTTATTGGAAAGGACGAAGTATTTTGGAAGAAAGATTAAGGAGCTTATTATTTTGCCCATTTATGCGAATTTGCCGTCCGATTTGCAAGCCAAAATTTTTGAGCCAACTCCACCAAATGCTCGCAAAGTATGTCTTTTTTGATTACATCACGGTTGTCAAAAAATTCTGTTCATATAAACCCAAGATTTTTTAAGAAATTTTTAAATTTAAGGTTGTTTTGGCTACAAATATAGCTGAGACTTCGGTGACTATTGATGGGATCTGTTACGTGATTGATCCTGGTTTCAGTAAGCAGAATTCTTTTGACGCTAGAAGTGGTGTGGAACATTTGCATGTTGTCACCATTTCAAAGGTTTTGCCATTCTTTAAGTGCTTATTAATTTTCGGCCTTCCTAAAGTTTTGTTTTGATAAAAAATTTTTCTTTTTAGCTTCATTTTATTGTCAACTTGCCTTATACATGTTTGATAAATATTTTTGAAAATACATACAGTTTTTTGTTTTAGGCTGCCGCTAATCAACGCGCTGGAAGAGCTGGTCGAACTGGTCCTGGGAAATGTTTTCGCCTGTACACAGTTTGGGCTTACAAGAATGAATTAGAAGACCAACCTATTCCGGAAGTAATTTGTCTATTTTCATGATTTCATAATTCGTCAAAGCATTTGTGAAAGACAAATCGTTACACAAGCTTGAATATAAAATAAAATGGTTTTCAGATTCAAAGGACGAACCTAGGCAATGTAGTTTTGATGTTGAAAAGCTTAGGTATTCACGATTTGGTGCATTTCGATTATTTGGATCCACCTCCACAAGAAACATTGGTAATCGCGCTGGAACAGTTATATGCGCTTGGAGCTTTGAATCATCGTGGTGAATTAACCAAATTGGGAAGGCGTATGGCTGAATTTCCGTGTGATCCATGCATGAGTAAAATGATTATCGCATCCGAAAAGTACTTGCTGAAAAATTCTTAAAGATCTTTAAAAATGCTTTAAGGTATTGTAAAAACGGTAGCTAAATTTCTTGCGTGGTGATCAAACTATTAGTATTATTTTAATTCACTAGCCATTCTGTAATTTTTTTACTAAATCCTTTTCTCCAGCAGTGCAGTCTCTAGTTTTTCCATGAGAAGATCCTTTATGTTTTCTATTTTCTGCTTTCACTATGTTGTCTTAGTTAATTCAGCAGTAATGAATGATGGTTTGTAGAGCAGTCCGAGAGTATTTCTTACGAACTTCTATTAATAAGGGAATTTAGAAGTCGACTTATTTTGGTTTAGAAACTGGATTAATTAAAGGTATGGCTGTTCTGAAGAAATCATTACTATCGCTGGAATGCTGTCCTGTAATGCAGCGGTGTTTTATCGACCTAAAGCTCTAGTTATCCACGCAGATGCTGCCCGAAAAGGTTTTTGGATACCAGGTGGTGATCATCTTACTTTGCTGAATGTTTATAATCGTTGGCGGGATACCAATTACTCGTCGCAATGGTGAGTGTTTTTGGTAGGTTTCTGCTTTTTGCCTAATCTGCAATAAGATATGTTTCTGGTTGGAATAGGTATTTCAAAATTAAATTTAAGGTGCATGGAGAATTTCGTGCAATACAGGACAATGAAGAAAGCGCGGGATATTCGCGACCAACTTGAAGGTTTACTGGAAAGAGTTGAAATTGATCAGGTTAACTTTTAAGATTCTATTGTATTTGTCGACAGTTTGGATTGGATTCTTGTCGCATTTACATTATTTTGGTTTGAAGACTAGTTTTCTGATTTATCCTCGAACGGGTAGGAGAAGGTGAATATTCTAAAGGATTAGGATTTATGATTTCTGTATTTTCGAAGCTTTAGCAAAATAAATTTCTTCTGCTAGTTCTTATTTTGTTCTGTTGTTATTCTTTATATAATTGCTCTATCATCACTATAATTGGAAGCTTTTTTTTTCTTTACATTTATGGACTTTTTTTCTTCATATTTATTTTTTTAGCAGAGCTCTAATTTAGGAAGTGTAACTATTGAGTGATTTGATCAGCAAGGAATCGTTCATGAGTATTTTATTTCGGTATTTGAATTGAATTTAATTACTTTAAGGTTTCCAATAATGATTCGATAGCAATACGAAAAACGATCACTGCAGGATATTTCTATAACTGTGCCAAATTGGATAGTAGCGGACACTATAAAACTGTAAAGCACAAGCATACAGTACATATTCATCCAAATTCATCTTTATTCGAGGAAACTCCACGTTGGATGATTTATTTTGAGCTTGTCTTTACTTCTAAAGAATTCATGCGTGAGGTAAACGTTGACTTTTTCTCTGAGGTTTTAGAAAATTATTAAGATGAGAAGACATAATTTATAATGTTTTTTGAATCATTTTTATAATTTTCAGAGTGCTCTGATATTAGATAGTGAATGCGAAGTTCTTCTCTGTGTTCCAAAAAAAAGATAGTTTTTAATGACGATTGTTGATAAAGTAACCAAATTTCAAGGTCATCGAGATCGAGAGCAGTTGGTTAGCGGAAGTCGCACCACACTATTACAAAGCCAAAGAATTGGAAGATTCGACAAACCGAAAAATGCCAAAGCAGAGAGGAAAAGCTGCAATAGAATTGTCATCACTGTGATCTTAAGGGGATTTTTTCCACATATTTTGAAAATTTTACAGTTTTCCTAAATGGAGATAATTATAGATAGTTAAGTTTCCTTAGTTCTAGTTTAAGTAGGGATTGATTGCTACATATGTGGAGGTCTTAATGGAAAGACTTTAATGAGAAGTCTTTCTTGTTTTTCTTGTTTGTTTGTTGTTTGTATTATACATGCCAAATAAATTAGCATAAAAGCATTTAAAGATTCTTTCTCCATAATATTTGTTGCTCTTGCAAAATTCATTATTTGAAATCTTTATGATTTTTACGTCATGATTCATCATCTTTTTAACTGCTTAATTTTGTAAGAAAGTTGTCAAATCTGGTTTTTTAATGCATAGCATAAAACCATTTAAAGGAAATGAAGAAGGTATAAAAAAAATGAAGGTGGAAGAAATCTATTTTTGATATCTCAGACATTGAACGCTGTTGAATGTCGATGATTTTTCTTGAAATTTCAGTTTGAATAACGTTACCGTTGGTGGCTCCTTGAAGTTTACACCTAGGTTCGGCAGGGGATGGAATTTCACTTGAAAAAGTCGTTATCATTAAAGTTTTCCCAGTATTATGCTATTAATTAATTGTAGAAAATGGAACAAGTTATTCCCGCATCCGAACATGGAACATTGCAAGAATCGGTTTCAACCTTGCAACATTTTGAGGCGCCAGAAACACCGCAGCAAAAAGCGCTTTTAAATTTAGTGTTCCGGTCGATGAAACGGACTCATGATCTTTTTTATCACGATTATGGAACTTTGCCTGAACTAGATCCAAAAGCGTATGTTTTATTTGCTGAAGCAAAATTGGAATATTAGTTATACAGGCTTTCAATTCGCAAGATGGTTGAACTTGCGTTTTTACTTAGTGAGTAAGAGGGTCGACTAGTGACATGAAGCCAGTAAATCTTATCGCAGGGAAAAATTGCTAATCTAAGGTTTTGTACGGAACATAGCTTTTCTTTTTGATGAAATATTTTCTAATACAACTTTTTTAGTGATGAATTGTGGCGAGGTGTAAAACTAAAATCCGAATATGGAAGTGTTATGAAAGAAGTGAGTGAAGCGAAGAAGAAAAAAGAAGAAGAGCTATTGAAATTACCCACTAATCCAGTAAATGTAATTGGCAGTTCTGGTGAGAGCAGTTCCTCAAGAACACTTGCTATAACTGGTGCGGAAGCCATAAAGTCAGTATTTCTCATTATCAGAAATATTATTTTACCAATAATTTTGACCTTCATTTTCATATCCCAGGAAATTATTTTTATTCTGAAATAAACATTTTATTTTTCAGTGAAAAAGACAGTGTTGATTCAACGTTATCCAGTCGGTCAGAAGATAATACAATGCGTACAATGTTACCTGCTCGAGCACCTGTTATGATAAAACCTAAATGGCATGCACCATGGAAATTATATAGGTATGATCGTGGAAACAGCGCTATTAGCAACAGTGTGGTTGTAACAGCATTATTCCATTAGATTCCCCTATAATTTTTGGCTCTATTTTTCTTTTTATCATCGTGATTATTTGCAGAGTGATCTCAGGACATACAGGTTGGGTGAGGTGTGTAGATGTTGAACCTGGTAATGAATGGTTTGCAACAGGTGGTGCCGATCGAATCGTGAAGGTTTCTAACAGTTTTTTGTTCCTCACTTCTCTCTTTTGATTGAAGGTTTTGTCATGAACTAAAAAGTTTAATTTGACAATAGCAGTAAAAGTCGACCTTCCCCTTTAACGTTTTATAGATATATTTTTTACCCTCTATTGCTTTGTTATTTCTTTTATAGATATGGGATCTCGCAAGTGGAAAACTACGTTTGTCATTAACGGGACACGTAAGTGCCGTTAGGTGTTGCAAAGTTTCGCGGAGACACCCGTTTCTTTTCACAGGAGGCGAAGATAAACAGGCCAGATTTTTTTTTTTCTGTGGGGGATAGTTTTAGTTCCGCAGTTCGGGATTACATAGGGCTTAATCCAGTAGATGCTTTTTTTTTTTTTTAAAGGATGTGAGCTATTTTTCATTTTTTTTTAGGTAAAATGTTGGGATCTCGAATACAATAAGGTCATCCGGCACTATCATGGCCATTTGAGTGCTGTTCAAGATCTTACAATTCATCCGACGATCGATATTTTGATCACTTGCGCTCGGGACGCTACTGCAAGGGTGCATTTCTTGTCAAAAATATATAAATTAAAAGAAATTATATACTTTTACTGCAGTTACAATATCGTAAATTATTTGCCAATATATTAACTAATTTATTAGATTTTAGGTTTGGGATATGCGAACTAAAGCGCAGGTTCATTGCTTGAGCGGGCATACAAATACAGTAGCAGCTGTTATTTCACAGGAAGTTGATCCTCAGGTTATCACAGGTAGTCATGATTCCACGATCCGACTTTGGGATCTTGCTGCTGGACGAAATATGTGCACCTTAACACATCACAAAGTCAGTGTTCGCTTAGCTTTATATAGTTTTTAGTTTTTGCTCATTCATTTGAATTTTCTCACTTACCGATAGTGAAGAAACTTTCTGCTGCTGACCAGTGCAAAACTCTTTGCTTCCGACTGAATCCTATCTGCAGAAGAAGTTCAGTTTTTTACGGGTTTTGCGAGACGAATCTGATGTGGTTCTCTTCTAGATCACGGGTTATATGGTATTTTGCCAATTATTTTGAGAGCAAGTAACAATACTTTATTGTTAACGTGATCATAAGAAAGGTAACACTATTGCGAGGCTTATCGAAAAGATATTTTTTTCAGAAAAGTATCCGAGCTTTAACGTTACATCCTTCGCTGTTTATGTTTGCATCAGGTAGTGCAGATAATATCAAAGAATGGAAGTGTCCGGAAGGAATATTTATCCAAAATTTGTCGGGTCATAATGCAATTATTAATTCACTTGCATGTAATGAAGACGGCGTGCTTGTTTCTGGTGGTAGGTTTTGATACATAATTTTATTTGTTCTCGGAAATTTTTTTTTTTCAAAGTTTGTTTCACTCAGGTTTTGGTACACTTACTTATTTTGAAGTGACAAAAAGCTTTTTTAAAAAATCATTGCTTTGATAGTTGACCGACAGTGATTTCTAAAAACCTTCAAGTTCGCCTTTAACAGAGTGCTTATTTTAGGTGATAACGGTTCCTTGAATTTTTGGGATTGGAAGAGTGGTTTTTGTTTTCAACGAGAACAAACAAAGGCTCAGCCGGGTTCAATAGATTCTGAAGCCGGAATATTTGCCCTTACATATGATCAGTCAAGTTCACGACTAATTACTGCTGAAGCTGATAAGACAATCAAAATGTACAAAGAAGATGAAAATGCGGTACGTTCTCCGTTATCTGAAATTTTTATTTCTAGTGTTAATTTAATTTGGCAGATACTGATCATTCTATCAGTAATATATGCAACTTTTCATCATCAGTGACCCTCTGTCCGCTGTTGTTCCAGTTAAAAAAAAGTTAAATATTAATTTTACTTCTCATACAATTCTGACATTTTTCCGCTGTTAAGTAGATTAATTGATTTTATTAAAATAAATATTTTTAGACCGAAGAAACGCATCCGATTCTATGGAGACCAGAAATATTAAGACGGAAGGCTTATTAGTATATTCGTTGATCTTCTTTTTTGTTGATTTGGTTCTTCTTATGCTTTGTTTATAATTTTTATGTTTCATGAGCAGAAATGCTGCTAGATTACGAAAAAATTATTCTCCATTACTTCTTTTTTTTCAATTCAAACTTGAAACTCCAATTCCATGGCAGTTAACAATCCTTCGTCGTTTTGGGTTGTGACTTTTTCGTATTCGTTATCTCTTTTCTTTCTTTTTTGATAGTCGACATTTAATGCTGTTGCAACTGCAGTGCACTGTTTCTTTTATTTGCTGAAAACCGAAAATTTTCTATAAGTCGTGTATTTAATATTTGTTCATTTGTGCATTTTGCTGTGAAGTCTTGAGGTTAACAATGCGCCTAAAATTTCCAGCATATTTTGGTCATATCAAGACAAAATTAGAAGAAATATTAGGTAGAATAAGTATGACCACTTCCGATGTTGCAGGACGGAATAGGAAAGCGTTTCTGTTCTGAACTTTAGATCCATCCGATGCTGAAGTTAGAGGTAATACATGCACATAATATCAAAATTGACATGTTGTATGGACTAAACAGGGAAGTTTCACGAAGGATAAAACATAATCAAGACGTTACAGTTTATCTATTATTTGCCAGTATAAAACTAGCAATTTAACACTTATAGTTCATTTGTTTAATATATCATTCGAGAAAAGGTTGTTTAGGGAATTCGTACCTCATGAAATCTTGCAACGTCCAAAGGTGCGCAATTTTTACTCATTCAAAAGATGACAAAACACAGGGATGGTAGTAATGAAGTTTTGCTGTATTTACTTTAAAAAGATTTTTCTTGCCATCTTTTTAGACTTTGCAAATCATCATCATCAGTAGTAGTATCTATTAATTAATGAATCACTAAAGGTTGATGTCTAAAATGAAATTACGAAAATAATTTTTAATAAATTTATTTTTGAAAGAAACAAGCCTCACATAGTTTTTACGATGCAACCCTTTTTTCTTTTTTTTGCGAAAATTTAAAAACGAAGTATAGGAAATTTTTGCCTGGAAAGTTATATTTAATAATTACGAGCATAAATTGTGAAGGGTTTTTTTTAAAAATAATTCTATTTAACATTGATTTTTACTACATATTATGCAACTACATACCATTAATCGATCATTTGTTGTTTTATTTAGAACTTTTAATTAAAACTAGGTACATTACTGGAATTGTGTTTTAGATTGCATAAATTACCATCGGCAAGCTTGAGTGCATTATATTTAGCGTACACTATTTCTTGTATTGTTAGTTTTAAAATTTCTTGAAAAAAAATTATTTTCTTTTGTCATCCACACTACTTGATGTTAATAATAATAATGATAAAAGGGAATAATTTAGTAATTTTTTTTTTCTTTTTGTTTATAGGGAGATCGGTTATGGACTTTCGCACTTATATTAATATTAGAATATATTGGCGGAATTCGATTAGTTTGTTTTAATCAATTAATTGAAGAAATTATTATTATGGCATTTAGTTCAGTAATCGGAAACTGGATGGATCACCATACTAGAAAACATGGTACAATAAAATAAAATTTAAATTTCAGTTAATTTTCCAAATGCAATCCAATTTTAAAATGTAAATATTTTGTCCTTCCTTCCATTAATTAAAAAAAAAAAGGGATAAAGAATGTGAAATTTTCAAATAATATTAGTTGTTATGGTGCTTATTAAATATTGAAGAAAAAAACATAGTAATATTTTTTCTTTTATTTTCAAAAACAGACAAAGAAAAGGAATGAAACAGTAATAAATATTTCGTTGAAGTGCATAAATTTCTTTTGAAAATTTAAAGCTTATTCGAAAATATTGTTTCTAATAATTTTTTAGTAAATGGTAGAGTAAAATTTGCAGGAATAATAACAGTATTAGCTATAAATAATAGTAATGTTGCAATATCAGCAGCACTACTTGCATCATGCATTACAATTAGTACAATGAATAACATTCATGGTGTATGTTTTGGGGTTTTTCTTCTTTTTTTTTTCTATTTTTTCATTTATTTTTGCTAATTTCAAATGTAAATGCAAATTAAATTAATTCTATTGCATTAATAGTTCTTATTACAAGTAACCATTCTTCAACGTCAAATTAAAATTTAAAAAAAAAAAGAATATCTTCATCAGAATAAATATTTACTATCATTTCAATTTTTGCTTCCATTCCGCTTTTTTTGTAGATAATTTTTTTTCCGTTAAAATTTTCAAGTATTGAAGTCATATAATTTAGCAAATTTCTTTTCCCACAAGTTCCATTAAGTTTTGGCTAAGTGTATTACTTGAAATTATCGAATTACTGATGCGAAATAATAAAGTGAACATTGAAGAGATATGAAATATGTATTATATGAAACTATTCGATATTTGAAATTAAATACTGAAGTTCTGGATGTTAATTGAGCTATGCAATAAGTTATGTTACGGTTATTCAATTAATTTCAGAGAATTTCAACATTATGGCACATTCTTTACATTATTTGTATTGTTTTATCAATAATTACGTGTTCAATTGGTTGTTTAGCAAGCGAAATGGAAAAGATGGCTTTTACCAAAGATTGGATTGTTGTAATGACTGAAAAAGAAGAATCATCCTTATCAGGTGTAAAAATCATAATTATGATTAATTGAATTTCGAAAAATAATTATACATTTGAAAAAAAAAAGCAATACTTCCATATATCTTTTTGGGTGGATATTTTATTATTCCATTCTAAATGTTCAGCAATTTCAAATAGCTTTGAAACATAAGCCAATTCATTAGACTAAAAACCAAACAATTAAATATACAAATAATATATAAAATTAAACTTTGTAGATTGAAATAAATTAAAATAATGAAATGACAAAAAAAAAAAAAATATTTGGAACAGCAGAAAATACGATAGTTTTTTTGAATTCACTATTACTATTAAGTAATGATGAAGCCCTATCAATATAAAAATAATATTAATCATTATTATATTTTTTTAATCTTATCAGATTATTGTATTGTAGCTGCAAATGCTTGGATGAAAACAATCGATTTATCATCATCAGTGATATCACCGTTCACTGCTGGTTGCATTATCAATTCAACTAGTTATCGCTTTGCATGTATGATATTTGTGTTGTGGAATTTGCTATCAGTATTTATTGAAGGCTATATTATTATCAAAGTTTACAGTGCTGTACCTGAACTTGCTATAAGAGAACCATCCCGCCGAGGTAATTAATTCATTATTGTGCATTTCTAGTTTAAAAACAAAATGAAATACCTGCAAGATCAAGTCAATTAATAAGAGCAAGAAATCACTTGATTTTGAGAAATAACTTTTGGAAATAAAAACTCTAATAAGTTATAAAAAGTTAGAAAAAGAGAATGTGATAAATTCGAATTGTTTGAATTAAATTTTGGCTTAACATTCGATTAAAAAGTTTCTTTCTGGGAAAAAAATTTTTTTTTTAAGTTGAATAATAATTTTTCTTTTCATTTCATAGTTTTTCAATTATCTAAAAAATACTTTAAGAATTCGAATTTCTGCAGTAAAACATCGTTGCTTTCTAATTGATTGACTGATTGACATAACTGAACAAACCTTCTTAATTAATCAGTCAATCAAACGATCTAGCTAATTGATTAAATTAATTAATTAAATTAAAGTTAATTAATTAAATTAAAATCAATTAATTAAATTAATTAATTGCCCATTCTGGTTAATACAATTGAGTTACTGCACAATTCTTGAAATATTATTAAGAAACGGAAGCAAAAATTAAATGTTGCACGAAATGTCCTTATTTTATACAACAAATCGGCAAATGGCTTGCATTGTTTTATTTTTATTATCAGCAAAATGTTTTCCCAGCTGCATTTGGCTTAACATTACTATATATGACTGTTCTTGGCTTTGATGGAGTATCTGTCTTCTTTATTATCATTAGCAATTAATTCAAAGAATTACTTTTCTTTCAAAAAATAAAATTTGAAAAATTTTTAAGTTTGAATTTGAACAAAATAATATTTTATAAAAATTTTAAGAATCTGAAAAAAAAAAAAATGAAAAAAACGAAACATTTAAGCACTCTATGCTGAAACATATAGCATTTTATATCTTAAACTTTTTTTGTGATTTTTTCTTTGTTTAATTCTTTTTTCGTTATATTTTCGGTTACAGATAGCTATTAGTTATGCAAAATCCGAAGGCTTATCAGCAGTATGGTTAGGGATTTTGAGAAGTACTGGTGCCGCTTTTGGTATTATCGGCGCATATTTATATTCAGTTATTGAAACTCGTTCATCAGCCAGAAAATCTGGCCTAATTGGCATGATTGTGAGTTCCTTTCCATCAGCCAGAAAATCTGGCCTAATTGACATGATTTTTTTTTCGTGTGATGATTACAGTGAATGTGTGAATATTTTGTTTCTTTTGAAAAGCAATTTGCCACATCTCATCATCAGATTGTTTCATTTGATTGTCCAACTAATTAGCTTGCTTATTTTTCATTACTTATCAAATATACTTATATTTTTGATTTTTTTACTGACATTTTGACAAGAACGAGCTAAGTAAAAATCAAACAACATTATAATTTAATTCAAAATAGTTTATTAGGAGCTAAAAAAGAATTTTTTTTTGCACACATCTGAGTTGAAAAAACATTTGTTAGTTTTATATTAATCTTCTGCCACTGATAATTGATATTTTCAATTAAGGCACAAAATTTGGCACTTTATATTTGCATTGCATCTATTTGGCTACCAGGCTCACGATTTGATCCAGCAAAATATTTTAAAGAAATTACGCTTACTGTATGCTTATTAAATGGATGTAATTTTGTTCATTCCTTTCTCTTTTCTTAAGTTTAATTTGAGAAAAATAGAGAAACGTTACTTCATATTTTACCGTTAAAGAAATTCTACTAAGATTGAAATGAATTTTTTTGTAATCAGTTACAGATTTGGTGGCAACAAATGCAGGATAGTTTTACATTCATTCGTAATAAAAATGAAAGTGAAATAGCTTCACATAGTATTGAATGGTCAACATGGACATCCGGCGGACATTCAATTATCAGTGCTTTTACAATGCTAATTGGTATAGCAGTAGCAAGATTAGGTAATATGAAAGAGTAAAACGAAGTTTAACTTTAGCCATTTTAAATTTAATCATCTTAATTAGTTAATTTATTGAAGGAAACAACGACGCAGATAATAAGGAATTTCTGTTTGATAATTAATAAACAGTTAACAATGTCTAATTCAACAACACTGCCCGCATATATAACTCTGAATTCTGGCATAATGTTAGACTTTCTTTTTCCAGTATAATTAAGTAAAAGTACAATATTTTAGGTTTGTATATGGCAGATTTGTCAATTTCACAAATCATGCAGGAAACAATACCAGAAGGAGAACGTAACACTGTTTTTGGCGTACAAGATTCCATAGCACAATTTTTCAGTGTGCTTAAAGTTAATTTTTTATCTCATCTATAAAATTCGAAACATTTTATAAAAATTGGTTAACATTTGGATAAATTTCTGATACTAAAAATCACTTCGAGCAATGAAAGAGTTCATCTGTGTATGGTGAGTACATTTTCTGAAATGACGATAAAAAAAAAAACTAACTAATGGAGTGGTACACGACATTATTTCGCTTCAATATTATTATCAACATTTCATTTGAAGATCGTCACTAAATGCCAAAACATTTGCAAAATTCTATCAATTCGTTCTTTAGGATATCATAACCATAATTTTACCAGATCCACGGACATTTGGCATACTTATCATTATATCCGTATTATTCGTGTTCAGTGGATTCCTATGCTTCTGTTATTATCTATTAACAGTAAACTCCACTTTTTTCTAAAAAATCCAAAAAAAATTTAAAAAAGTGATCGACAAACAAACCGATACGGGAAAAGAAAAATTAAAAATTATGAACGAATAAACAAGACAGGAAAAAGAAATTCAATTTCCAGATTTTCGTCTATCTATAAAAAAAGTGTGCTACAATAACATAAAAACAAACTTTTTAAGCTGGATATTGATTTATAATGTAAAAAATACACTATGAGAAAATGACATAGTTAAGTTAACCGGAAAATGAGAAATCCGTCTTCAATTGTATCTTTATCCAATAAAAAGAAAGGGAACGTGTGATGACAAGTACATCTTACAACTCCATAACAACATAACATAACTGTAGCTGTTACTACAAGCAAACTATTTCAGGTCGTTGATTATACTAGAAGAGTCACTATTCACAAGAACCAAACCAATAATCAAATTAAAAGGACAGAAACTACTCCGATAAAAGCCAAAGAATTTGTCGAAGAGATTGCCCCATCTGACATGGCATGGCAACAATAGCATCCAGCAAAGACCGAAAAGATTTTTTAGCCATCTCATATTCACAATTGATTATACATTATACAATAAGTCCAATAACAGGAAAAAAAAAGAAAACGAAAACAAAGTAGAAATATGTAAATGAATGAGTACAAGAACTACATCAGTTTCCTAGCCAAAGATCTCTTTTATTAAACAGGAATTTTCTTTACAGAGAAAAAGGATTTTTCCTGCAATACTACCAACAAGAAGCTTATAATTTTTAACTTATAACGCAAAAAATAAAAGCTAAATTAAAGTGGTAAATCAGAATTTAGAAAAAAATATGCAAATATTGCTAAAAGGCTGAGATTGTTATAGGATATGAGGTATAGGGGATATATCAACACAGTTAATCGGAAGAGCTTATTTCAACGTAATAGAAATGATAGTTATTTCTTGTTTTGGCCGACCGCTTTTCTCAAATGTAGGAACTTGATTAATTTTTTGTACCACGTTGAAACCTTCTGTCACCTGAAAAATCCATTAGATTAACAGCCAGCTGTAACTCTATCCTTTATTTTTAATTGAAAACAGAGTAAAATTAAATCTTTGCCTTATTAGTTAATTTTACTAAACATGTAAAAGACAATACATAAGTAGCACTACTTAAGTTTTCTAAGATTTTTTACAGATCATGTGCGTTCACAGAACAACCTTTTTATGTAAATAATAAGTGTAATAAAACGATACAAAATGAAATCATCACAGTAATCTAGCGCAGAATTTCTGCCCGTTTTAGAATTTGTTTCAGAAAATGAAACATTCTGAAATTCCAGAAATCTTTAGATCTACATAAGAATAAACAATGAAGCATATACCTGTCCAAAAAGAGTATTTTTGCCATCTAACCAATCGGCAGGAATAACAGTGATAAAAAACTGAGATCCATTGGTATTCGGGCCTGCATTTGCCATTGAAACCATGTAGGGTTTGTCGTGCCTGAGTTTGGGATGGAATTCATCTTCAAAATCTTCACCCCAAATGGACTGACCACCAGTACCTTTACCGGTCGGATCGCCAGTCTAAAAATATTTTCCATAAAAAAATGTTAAGCAGATCTGACATTTGTCCAGTAAGGATCCGTTGAAAAAAGAAACAAATGAAGAGATCAAATGTAATACTGCCCATTAGACTAATAAGAATCCCAATTTTCAACTTATATTGATTTCTCACTCTTTGCTGTGATAAAAAAAATAAAAAAAAAAAGTAAGGTAAAAGAAGAACCAGACATTTATAAAGGAAGCTTAACAAGTTAAGGTATAAGTGCTATCGCTGTCAGTAGTGAAAAACGAAAGTCCTTCTTTTACACTTATTTTCAAAATATATGATGTTAATGAACTCTCCTTCACTATAAAATCAAAAAAAAAAGGATAAGAAATCAAGAGAAGAAAAAAAACCTGAATCATGAAACTTTTAATGACACGATGAAATGTATGACCATTGTAGTATCCTCTTCTCGCATGAGTACAGAAATTTTCCACTGCTTTCGGACATTCATTGGGAAATAATTTTATACGTATGTCGCCTAACGAAGTATGTATTACGGCATGTTCAGTCACTTTATTATCAACTGTATCACTCTGAAAATGAAAAATTTTTAAAAGCGTACCTGCAGATAAATATCTACATAGAAAAGGAAACAGACAAAGTACTTGGGTCAGTGCTTCAACCTAATCAAGACTAAAAAGCACCTCCACGGCTGTTATAATGTCTTCTTTCTTTGGTTTTTCATTGAAAACATCTCGTCCCATACCGGTACCATCTATATCGTCATTTTCTTCTGTTGAAAAAGGTTCCGCATTTGTAAATAAATAGAATCTTCCTTTCCGATATGCACAAGCAACCTAAACAAGGATTAAAATAAAACATTTACTAGATGGAATATGATATTATATGAACGAATTTGAAAAACCTTACCAACATGGGATCAGGATCTGTTTTCTTCAAGTTTGGATTTGTTGCCGCCAGCGCATCAATTGTTGCTGCTGCCCCCTACAGTGAAGCAGAATGAAGAAATTTTCAAAATTCAAACATTTTATATATGGATTTGCGTGATCAACGAGAACTTTCCAGAATATAATAAAAAAATGGAAACAAATGGCCAATTCAGTGATTATCTGCAAGATATTTCTAAGTAAAAAAGTATTTATTTACCACTTCCAAAAGCTAAAAGTTCAAAACAAAAATAGCAGCCCAAAAATAAACCTGCAGCTGTTCCTTGAAGTCGGGTAGAGCACGGCAAAGTGAAACACCCAAAAACCTCATATTCTCATTTTTGCCGATTTCACGGATTACTTCATCAGTATATAAGTTGTAAACCTTATGAATTAGAAGCCATTTAGTGAATCTTCCATGTTTATTTCATTTCTTTCCATTAATAAAAAGAAAAAAATGAAATGAAGTGTAAAATCAATAAGATAACGAGGCCTACTTTGATTCCAATCGGCGTAGGATAAATAAGAAAATTACTAGTCTCATCAAAACAAATTGATAAATGCTGAAAGGTATTTTCATCACGATCTAATTCTTTCTCTAATGCGACTCGTCGATTCCATTCCATGTTTTGTAAGCCATAATTTCTAGAAACAGAAATAAAATTTAGCAATGTTAAATTAATTCAAAAAACCCTTATTTGAAAAAAAATCTTAAAATATCTACAAAGTATTTCAGGATGATCACAGCCATTTATTATTTATTGCAACGAAACTGATGACTACGAAATAGCTACCAGTATACTGCCTAGTACTTCAGAGTTATTACTTTGTCGTTGGAAAATTATTTTTTGCCCAGACTATGAAGGTAAAATGATTACGATGCCCTTGACAGTAAAAAAAAAATTGAGGAAAAATAAAAAAAAGGTCGGAAAAAATTATGCTTAGCTGAAGTTTTGTCAGAATTAATTTGAAACCAAATAAAATTTGAGCTAACTTCACTAATGCTATAATTTTATCTCTCCTAAAATCTACTTGTTAGCTGCAGCCTGATCCATATATGACCGCAGTGTTTCATCAATCACTTTTATTAGTTTCCCAGTAGCGAAATCAAATATTCGAATACGTCGATCGGCTCCAAATGCAGCAAATGATTTGCCATTTGGCGCTAATAGCAAACAACGTGGCGGTGCTTTAACCTGAAGATTCAATTCCAATGTTGGTAAATACTGGAGCAAAAATTCTGGGAAACTTACAAAAATATGGAAAACTTTCATGCTGAATCAGCATCAATTACTTTTTGCTGCAGAGCAAACTGTAACTGAAAGGATTTAGAATTGAACAATATGTTTTAGACAGCCCAGACATTACAAATCTTAACGTAATTTATTAAATTAATTTACATACTTTAACAAACTCATAAAGATCTGTGTCCGTTTTGTATATCCATTTCACGTTATCCGGAAACTGATAGTCACGTTTTGGACCAGACCAGTATTCCAACATCCCCATGGCATCAACGGAAATAGCACAATCAAAGTGTGGGTTGTACTTGAAAAGAAATTAAATCGAAATACAAAATATGCTTTAAAATTATATGAAATTTTCGAAACCATAAATGGTAGCGAAAAAAACTTCTCCTTTCAAAAAAATAGCAAATAAATGAGTTGGAAATAATGGGGAAATGACATACTTCAATAAGCTTCACAGAATTTGAATGGATTTTATCTAAAACACGAATTGGTTTATCTTCGCCCTTACCATCGTAAATATATATATTACCAGATTTTGAGTCTGATACAGCTAACACCTGTATAACATCATTTCCTGCAATTATTGAACCACAAAAAGTGATACCACAACAAAGCGATTTTTAAATGGATAAAATATCATTTTATCATTTTAAAACTTCACTTAAATAGTTAACACTTCTCACAGGACCACTTGCAGCTCACTATTTAATCCCCCACTGCAACAAGAGTGATTGATTGATTGATTGATTGATAGCATCTTAATGTAACTAATAAAATAAATGCACTTAATTATTAACCCTGATGAATCCAAGCAGCAGTTCTCGGAGCAAATTCAGTGTTAAACATATTAATCATATCAAAATTGGGCACATCAAATATTTTTACTGATTTGTCATGCATACAAACTGTTGCCATTAATGTTCCGTTATGATTAATCGTCAAATGAGAAAAAGCATCTATAAAACAAAATTTTAGAACTTCAACTGGAGCTTAATAGAAGTTTGCTTTCCAGAATTACAAATAGTCAGATAAAATAATACTCAACTCTTTCAGGGCATCTCGAAAGCATATAACTTTGAAACTTATCCAAATTCCCACTTCTTTTTATAAAGCCAAAATAATTGGATATAAAAAATTAGAAGTCCGCCTGTCAGGATCTTTTGGAAAATAAGGCTCAATGCATGTTGTTATCGCTTCATAACTTAAGACTAGAAGGAAAACGACGACAGAGAACTACTACTACTAATTAAGTTTGACTGACGCAAACCATACGCCACAGTTTTAAAATATTATTACTCTTTAATAATTCCAAAACTAACGCAAATGGCAGCGGAAGTGTTTGACAAATTCAATTCCTTCTCCATGCTTTTTCTTCCAGAACTTTAAATGCCCATCTATACTTGCTGTTATAATGAAATCGGTTCTAAAATAAATGAATTTTAATTTAACAATTTGATCCACTAACAAACAGCAGACAAAAGGATTATAAGCATTCCGTTTTACAAAAAATGAGTTTCTTAATAATGCACACAAATCCCTGATGTTATTCATTTAATACTGATTCTGCTTTACCGATAGGTACATTGCAAACAACTTATTCCCTACCAAAACTTGCAATTTTAGCAGAAAAATTAAGTGAATTAAAGTGAAATTAAGTAAAAATAAAAGAAAATAAGCATACGCAGTTGCAATGACATGAGTTATAGTATCTCTATGCATGAATGACTTCTCATATTGGGTAGCATGTGGTACTGAACGTAGATATGTTTGTTCGTAAGGAAGTACTGTAAAAATTGCAAAATGAATGATATCTAGTGATTCTAACTTAAACTGCACTAGAATGAATCTATATTTCAATTATTTGCAATGAAAACAAAATTTCATTTCGAAATTAAAGAACAGTCGGCACAAATAAACAAAATAACATATATTATAACAATACTAATAATATTTCTTTTTTCATTTGCACTATAGCGATAATAGATTACTTACTAATCTAAAGTATTAATGTAAAAATTAATATACACATACCTTTACTCTTCTTTAATGTCGAAGTATCTTCATTTCCGTCGTCTATGTGTGAATCTACTGCTATTTCCACCTTCCGTTTTGACATCCTGAAGCTCTATTTTGTCACCATCTTACTTCAATGGACATTTTATTAATTGTCTTGCTTTGCACAAATGAACGAAAACGAGCTATCAAATCTATTCTTTAGCTCGGCTTTCTTACTTACAGTCATACTTCACTAAAGTCTCACGGTGCATTCCTAGTAATTAATCATTGCGGTTGATTTAATAGCATATCATATAATAAATTACATTTTAGCACGCCTGAAATTTTCTAGTCCATTGTACACGATTATAATTTATTATTTTCATACAAATGAATTGCATTTTGGAGTTTTTTAAAAATAATTTAGTTTAACCTTGGCTATAATTTTGGTTCTAGGAAATCCACAATTTAAATCACTACAAAAAGTAGTATTTACGAAACTATAAACCAGCAAACTTCCTTAACTCTCAACAGTGTCACAAACACATATCCCGCATCTTGAATTTGAACCCAAATATTTCGCATTCTGAACCCAGGCCCGCTGAAGTATTTGCGCCAGGGAAGTGCGTCAGCTTTGGTCGCAAGGATTGGGGTTGATGTTGGGATGTCGCTGCTGGTTTTGCGGCATCGCAACAATCAGTCAACATTATCCTGTTTCTATAAACAGTACTGCAACATGCAATTCACCTGCAATATTGCAACATTCATTTAATATTGGCTTATTTGCATGAATAGTACTGCGATGGCTCAATTCATTTGCGGTACCGTAACTTTGCTTATGCCTAGTATCAGCATGGAACTATTATTTATTCAGTTTCTTTTCGGGAAAGTATACTTCGTAAATTTTATGCGTGTTTACATCATATGATGCCTTGCTCACTAATATAACAGTTCGGAGAATATTTGAACTACAAACTTTAATGATAGGTGTGTTTCTTCAGCCGATTCGGGCAAACTGGTAATGAATTGAATTAGTCATTGTGAATATAAATACATTCAGTAGCCCGATAGAACGTATACTAATTGAGGGCAATTTCTTTTTATTTTTTGCTTAGTCATCATCATTTTAGTGTTATTACGAAAATACTTCTGCTTACAGAATACCCGGAATACGCAGATAATTGCGAATTTGAATTTGAAATTTTTTATTTTTTCGTGTTGCTGTTTTCTTGTACAATATGCGGCAAATAATCTCGACTAACATTAATACAATTTATAGAAAGCCCAAAATCCATGAAAATAAAGTATTAAGCAAATAATAAATACGTTACGAAGTTATTGACAGAATATATACACTGAATGTTTATAGTACCACCCGAAATTTACAGCAACATTTACCTTTCTAGGAGCAAATTACTTACATCAATCCTAGCCATAATTTCCCCTAGTTCTTTTTCTTTAAAATCTGCAAGGCTATTAAGGCAATCGCTAAATTTTGTTGAGCAACCCGTTGCTATGTCACGCGCTGAAAGAAACATTGTTACACCGTCAATAATAACACCAATTCCAATGGCACCTCGCGCAACGCCTCTCAATAATGTGCTTCCAATTTCAGCCTGTAAATACTTTGAAAAGTACATTTAAAAGATCTGATTTGGAGCTTGGGTGAAAGCTACATTATAATCCTTCATAATATTGTGTTTCATTTTGCAACTAAGAAATATCGTTACATTTATCTATTCCACACATATAATTGTCGAAAATTTCTACCTCTGATTACAATGTAGTTTAAGGAAAAAAAAAGCAGTGTTACCACTTGGATCCCAACACTCCGTAAGCCTAAAGCGGTTGCACTTTTCGCACCACCAGCGCCAATTTGAAGTCCCAGTGATGGGAGATCATTTGTTGCCGTATCCATTGATTGAATTATTCCAGCAGACCTTTCTGTTGTTTCAAACTGAAAAATAAAAATTACTTGAAGTAAAGAGTAATGAATGGAATAATAAGGAATTATATGATGAGGAATCAATATGATTATAATATGACCTATGACAAACTTAGTTCGAATCGTAATGCTTTGTTTTAGAAGTGGAAAGAAAACTGATGAAAGAAGGCGACCATAACAAAAGTACTTGTACTATAAGTTACATGCGATGAACCCAGATTTAGGACTTTCAGAAATTTTATTTTCCTTGTGTGATCTGCAAACAACTAACCAAATTGGAATTCAGTGCACTCTGATAAATGTCTTCAATATCATGCATCAATTCGATATCATATTTTGATAGTGTCTCCACTTTCTTGACCATATTTCGAAACAGTATAAACTCAGTTAACTGCGTACCCAAATTTGAAGCAGTAGCAAGACCAGCAACAACTAGTCCTAAAGAGCGTCCTGACGTTACTTCACTTACTACTAGAATTTCAATATTTCCACTACATACAGTCTCTTTGATTTTATGATTTAATAAAACTGAAAAAAGGAACCTCCGAGAAGTAACGGTGGATATATAACAGTTCCAGCAATCGCTGCAGTGCCACCAGCAATACCAAATGAGCTTCCAGTAATTGTAGAAATCGTACATCCTTTTTTTACACATATCGACTGTAAAAAATGATTTAAACTGAGGAAAGAAGAGCAGATAAACTAAATGACTGACGAAAACAGACTGATTTTGTCTGGTCGAATAATGCGGAATAATAAAATTACTTCGAAAACTTAATCTGACAAGTTTATCAATTCTTAATCAGAATTATTAGGCTGATTTTGCCATTCTGACTTCTACCAGCTGTGCTCACAATATCGTATTCGTAAGATTGATGACTTCAACATTTTAATGCAAACTTCATCTTTCCAGCGTTATGATACCTTTGCCTTTATAGAGATCATAATTACAGCAAACTGGAATTCCCAGCAATGCCATGTACTTGAAACTACGCCACTCTTCACTATAACGTCAAGTCACTAAACTAATTTATACAGATACACAAAGATTTATAAAAACCTTATCTGCGATATTCCTCAATTCATTGATCAAATTCTGTCGATTTTCAACAAAAGCTTTATAAATATTATAGAAATTTCTGCGCGGATCAGACATTTCTTTGCCACTATCATTGCTTGATGGAAATTTTTTGACAAAAAACTGAAATAGACAATATTATATCACGATGAATTAGTTGAATTAACTGAATAGAATCAATGAAAATAGAAGTAACTGCATCAAGTAATTTTGCATCTTCAGTGTATACTATGATATCGCTCTACGAATGTCACCATCATGTGACACTTTCGTCATCAAACACTCCAGCACAATTATATTTCAAGCTTTGTTACAAGCAATCATTTCGTGAAAACTTGTAGAGGTCAAGATGGAAGAAAGAGTAAGAAATAATATGCATCATATGCTATAATTAGTTCTCATCACGTTTCCTATTTTCTATTCCTCCCTATTATTAACGTGATAACTAGAAAGAGAATAGTGATAAAAATAACAATAATGATAACATCTAACCAAATGATTCAACTCCTCATCATATTCGGGAGGTACAACTAAAGATGGCCGTGCGTTATCCATGACACATAAATATCATATACACATAAACACGAAAACATACAGGATATCGCGGGACTATTCGAGAGATACGGGAAGATCCCCCAGATATTTCTCCTCTACCGGTTTAATGAAAGGGACAAGGTGAAATTTCTAAATCTCAATTGAATTACTGCATGGAATTGACAAAGCGTAAAAATAATATATGAATGTGCCAGTACATTTTTGTGTGACGGTTCATGTGACAAACACGTACATGTCATCACGTAACTCAATCAGATCATAAGTGAGGTCACGTGTTCGCCATGAACCTGTACTGGAGCATAATTCTCAAAATGATAACACTTTCATTGAAACGTGTAATCGGTATAATCAACAAATTAATTTGCATAATTATTAATTTAAATAAAAGTAAGTGTAAGATGTGAAAGACATTTCTTTGATTGATTCTATCAACTGGTTGTGCTACACGCATTATCGTGATAGTGACTGAAAGGTGGAATTTATTTCATTTCGTAATTTGAATTAATAATTTAAATTATAGCCCTCGAATGTGTTACTTAAATGATCATCACGTTATTAGTGTCGTATTGCGCAGGTACAAACAGATGACGAAGAGTTGAATTTTGAGTTTACGTGACGCTGCGTGAAACAAAGGTATCATTGAAAGGCAAGAGAATCTGTGAGAAACATTATAAGGAATATAAGAAGTATGATTGGATGATATGATAAAATAATTGAAAATTCGCAAAATAACACATAACTTTTAAAACACTATTCATGAGGAATAATTAAGCAATTAAGTTGTCATACTGATTATCTAATTTCTATGCAACTGATAAGCATCGTGATAATCTCATTTGTAATTAGGAAATAATTAATTGAAACATAAAAATAATTAACAAATTTAAGATTATTAATGTAGTACCAATTTAAAAGTTATCAGTGTAAATTTTTGTTTGCAGTTGAAAAATGTTGGAATACATTCCTGATGATCAATGAAATTTATTAATAACTTTTTATTTTACTGCAAAATAAATTTGCTAATGATTAGATTGTGACAAGTAATAATTTCTTTTTTTTTTTTTTAATCAGAAAAATATGGGCGATGATTATGAAATTTTGGATCCAACTAAGGCCGAGGCAAAAATTGATATTGAGCCTGCTCCCGAAACACCAATTCAGTCCAGTATGGAGAAACCAGTGGTTGGTGTTGGCCCAGCAATTGGTGGAAATAAACAAAAAAGTGATATGGAAAATCAAGCAGGAAAAGCGATTTTAGGGAAAAAAGATGTTGAAATTAAAGCTAAAAAAGCAAAATTAACTAAAAAAGAGGCCGAGAAATTGGTTGATCAGCAACGTAGTGATAAGGAATTATTGGATGAGGTAAGTGATAAAAAGAATCATTTTAGGAAAACAAGCAGTATGTCTCAGTGATTAATAAGAAATTATTTAAAAAAATATATATATATTCCTTTTTTTTTTTCCTCTGTTTAAGACAAGAA
>PQVD01001732.1:8866-24084 GCA_003012265.1 Setaria equina
AAGAAAAAAAAGAAATTATAACTGCACGCTGCTCATTTTCAGACCGTCCGACATCTCACCACTTCAATTTTTTAAATTTAACTAAATTTTTGTTCGAAAGAAAATTGCAAATTAGAATTGAAATGCACATAACACAGAGATTTTATTCACTAAAATTTTTTTTTTTTTTTTTTTTTTAGAAATTAAAAAAAGAATAGAATTAATGTTATGATAATATTATTTCAAATTCCGAAAACATGATCGAACTATAACTGAAGAATTCTCCAGAAATTTAATTTGCATCTCAAAAATTGTCCTGAATTTTGAAATCCTTTTTTAATAATTTGGATAAAAAAAGTAAAAGTCGATGAACGAAGAAATTTGATCTACTTCCTATTTTTATTTTTATTAAAACATTACTCCGAAAATATCAAAAATCAACAGGAAAATAAAAAAATGAATGATTATTTTATTTGCCTTCTAATTTTTACTTAAAAAAAAAAAAAAAAGACAGTAAAAAATATTTTCTCATTTCTTTTTGTTGTCTTCCAAAATAATGATTGAAAAGATCCATACTCCTTTAATACTCTCCAAAAAATGGAACCCATTTTAAAGTGCACAACCGTCACATAATTTATGACAACTCTTTGGAGATAATATTTGACAATGTGCAAATGAACGCGAGTGAATTGATTTTCAGTAGTGGTTGTGCTTTGAAAGCGCATCAAATATTGTTCATCTATTTCAAAACTTCCCAATTTTTCATGTAAATTTTTATAAACTTTTATATTGTTAAGATTTGAATAGAATTTGCTAGTTTTTTAAATGATCATTATTATTGTTTGAAGTAGATATGACACCGATATTTGATTATACCCTTTATTCCGATCATTAACTACACAGTTATTGATAATCTTTAAGAGTGTTTGAAATTAAAAAAAANNTTTTTTTTTGTTAACAATTCTATTCACGGCTGCATCCGACATATATTTATTTCATCGTTGCTGCCATTTGTATATTGGATCATGAAATTTTATGCTAATTAACATTCTTATCATGTTATGCTAGTTAGTTAAACTTTTTATCATGTTTAGAATACAATCCTATACGAGAATACAATCCTGAAATTTTACAGAAAAGATTTGCCATTTTTTTTTTTTTTTCGTTTCCTCTAAGTAAATAAGAAAATCCAAACACTAACAATCCTTTCGCATCAATTTTTCAAACCACCGAGTTCATTTTCGTAGTTTTGAAATATCAAATTTTATTAGTAATGCAGTATTTGATTCCATTTCAAATTTTAATATTTTTGGAAATAATAAAATATTTATAATTTACGTATTAGAAATTATTCTCTTAAGGTTGTGATTTCATTTTAATTCGCATCACATTAAACCATATGAAAGTGATTTTAGTGATATTTGAGCTTTCAGAATTATCTTTACTAATCTCTGCAGTGATTTATCTAATCAGAAGAATCTCATTATTTAGCAACATAGTTTACTTATTTTATTAATCAAAAGAAATCCTTCCAATAAATGGGGAAACCGGTTTCTATGTAAATACTAAATTTGATTTCATTTTAAATGTTCCATTGCTACTAGCTGTTGCTTTAATTTTAGCGAATTTACTGTTTTGTGATAATGATGGCAGTTTTCATACGGTTTTTGCTATAAATTTTGAATTGACTAAAATCTGGAAAGGATTGTTTTAATTAAATAAACATTTTCTTCGTTTAGAAAAGTTAAGTTTTGTTTGGAGAGATCATCAAACGACTTTTTATTATTGACTAATATTGTTAACTGAGGTAATTAAGAAATCAGTTGGCGAAGGAAAGTTTCGATATGAGAAAGTGAAAGGTTTGTGAAGTTAAAGATCAGCAACAGTTTTATCGCAGCAAAAAAAAACTAGTTTCTTTTGGCACTTAACAAGATGAAGAAAATGAGAAAACCAAAATCAATCTGTTTGCTTTTCATTCATTTTCAGAAAATATTTTCCTTTCTATTTACAGTTGATATTAGAGTATTTAATTAAAAGATTTGAATTAGCTTAAAATTAGAATGAATATAGCAGCACTGCTAGAAAGAGAATGAGAAATCCAATTCGAATTCTCTTCATTGCTACTGCTATTACAATTTGGTTACCGCAAATTCTTCATGGTACAACAACAGTGGTTCGTACCGAAGGACGAATTCAGACAGCGAAGAATATGAAGTATGATTATAATTACACTTTATTACAATTTACTATGATTGTATTTCAGTACAAAAGTGAATAATGCAGAAATCAATAGGGTAATTTAATAAAATTATTTTCAATCTTTTACTTTTATAAAATAAAAAAACACATTTTTTTTCCTCAAAATAAGCTAAAATTTAACAACTGTATTGGTAATTTCTTGTTAGCTTATTTGCTGGCGTAATTTTAAGAAAGTATTGAATTAAATGAAATTATGATCGTTTATTCAGCAACAAAGCTTTGTTTTGTAAGACTAATGAGTGAATTACACGGTTCCTTTCTTTTTCAATGTCATTCATTCAAACGAAGTCAATAGAGCCTAGGAAAATTGAAGTATTACCTAATATTCAAACGAAACCCAAATCTGATGATTGTTCCCCCCATGTTTCGTTACTTTATTTAATTTCAACAGCTATCGATGCCTTTGAGAATCATTGGTAAATCAGGAATTAAGTAGAGAAAAGTCAGAGTGAACATGAGATAGGAAGAAGAAAAACAAGTTTTCCATGGAATTACAAAAAAGAGATTGCGCTTCGTTTGAACCTTTGGAGAATTTCGCAGAAAAATTTCGATTTCTATCAAATTAATTGAATTTTCCGCCAAATTGGGTACTTCTGCTCTGTCTCTACAATAAAAAAAGAGAGAAAAAAAAAATTTCTTAGGTGTTGTATTATTTTGGAAATTGAAACTTATTTTTTGCTTTCTTAATCAGCATCAGTTCCAGTCATGCAGTGCAGTTTCGTATTCCGGAATACTTTGATCTCAGAGGTGAAAAGCTTAATTCATTAATGGAAATGCTCAAAGAACGCACCAAAATGTTGCACGAAAATGAGGTGATAACTTTCATTAAATTTTTTTTTTTTATCAATTATTCTCTTTCACATCTTGAAAATTTGATCATAAAAGTGGTTGAATAAATTTGGAAGTATGAATAACCACAAATAAATCATAATTTAATTAATTTAAAAATACCTTTGTAAAATGAAAAATCTGTTGAATAAAAAAAACTCCCCTTCTTTTCCCGAGAGATCATTACGTCCTTGAAAACATTTTGATTATTTTATTTTATTTTTTTTTACCTTTTCTTTTTTTTGAACTTTGATAATTATTCAGATGAAGCGGAATGAAATACACAAGCAGTGCTTGTGGATATTTAAAATTATACTTCCAGCATATGCATTAGCATCCGTTGTTTGGATCATTGTGAATATTATCGTTTATCGATGGTTAACTATTCGTTGTTTTTTTAAATGTTTTCTATATCGATAAAATACGAAAGTTTCTAATTTTACCAATAAACTTTTAGAACATATAGAGTGAAAAAAAAAGGTAAATTTTTAATCCTAAATATGAAAGAAACAAGAAATGATTATTGAAATATCAGTTTTCATTTTACCTAATTCATTTCGGATTAATTAAAAAATGTTGCAAATTGATGGTTTGTTTCAATCAAAGAACTCTGTTAATTATAAAATAAAATTTATCAAATCTTTGCTGATTCGTATTTAATTGTGTGTACAATTTGCAGGCAAAAACGTAAATTGGAAAGTAGCGGTGAAGCGAATAGTTTTAACCGAAGTCAAGAAAGGGAGTTAGTTTTAAAATCCTCATGAAAAAATGCGAAATTATAGAAAGTTCAAAATTTTTGAAGCGAAGGTTTTAGAGATAATTAATACTAAGTAATTTAATGACAAATTTTACAGGCGTTTATTGGAACGATACAATCAGATTCCATCAGCGGATCTACCGTTTACCAATCGTTCAACGTCACCGATCACAGAATTGAATTGTGAAAGTATTTTGAACAATGCATCCATTCATTCTTCATTTGAAGCCAATCGTGCACGTGTGGAAGCAATTCTAAAGCGTAACAATGAACCACAATTCATGAGGAGAATTTGAAATTTTCGAGCAGTTTTATATTTATATTTGTTGAATTGATAGATTTCATCAGGAAGTTCACTGGAAACACAATTTTCAGTTTTATTTCAATAAATTTCTATTGAATAACAATTAAATCCTAATTTTTAGAATAAAATGGAATGAGGCAAAATTTGGTTTAAATTGGAAACTTTTTAGTCAGTGATCAAACTATTCAATTCAACATTTTTCACCACTTTCCATTGCTCAAAGTTATAGATGACCAACTGTATATAAATTTATTTCGTCAAATTAATTTAATTTATTTATTGCATGCGACCAACTAAGAAGTATTATTTCTGCATAATATTTTTACATTTTATATACGATAATAATGCATCAAACTAATAAAAAGGTCAAAACTTTTACTCCATTATTCAATTAAAACTTCCACACACACACACACACACACACCAAGTCCCATGTCACAAATTCAAATCCTAAAGATCATTTGTTAATTATCAAAAGATCTTTTATTATTTGCAAGCAATGTGGTATTATATAGATATATGGTCAAACATGTGTATATGATGAAAAATTGATAAACCCCAGATTGTATTGTAAAACATGACTAATGAAGAAAAATTGAAGGTATTTTTGAATAGCTTTGCAGTAAAATTTTGATCTGAATAACCAAATAAAAAAAAAAAAAAAAATTACATTGAAATCAGAATCTCAAAATTTCTGAATTTTGAACATACTGATATCGATTGAATTGGTTCATTTAAATAGAAATCTTATTGAATGAAAAATTTCGAAGTTCGAAAGTATTTTTCTGCAAATATCACTGTGTATATTTTGACCATTACTTTATGTTCGACATGATAACTCTTCTCACTTCTATTTGAAACAAATCAACATATGCTTTCTTCTCTAAACTATCGTCTACTTGAAGAATTCAATTCAAATTTGATAATCTGAGTTGATTTGACATGTGAAACAAAACTAACAATTCAACTCAACTGTTTTTTATTTAATCAGAAGAAATTTTCGATTTCGTGCAAAATAATAAACAATAATGAGATGAAACGTTAAGATGATTTAAGTAATTATTTAATTATAATTTGATACGAATGACTCTGTGCTGATAGCATTTATTCATACGATCACTTTTCTCTCAATTTTAGCATGACTAGATCGAAATGAATAAAAAAAACAGGTGCAGTTATTGTTAGTGAAATTTGCAAATCAGTTAAATAAGGCTTATTATTAAATAACATTGAAAAGAGTGCAGTAAAAAAACACAGGTAAAAACTGTTACAGATTTTGAAGTACGGTGATTCTCACCACTAAAATCCTTCTATCTGATCGACTACTCCATGTGACCTTGTTTTCTCGTTGATTGTCCCCGTCAGCTTACATCTTTTGGATCTTGCCGGTGTCATTAAGAAAACTCTGTCGATGGCTGATCAGTTTTTTGGTGTTCGACTTTTTTTCTATGCGTTTCTTTAGTTCAGTTAAGCTTCCTAGTGTGATCTTCATGCGATCCATCTTTGTTCAGGAACTGAAAAGCACTCTAACTTTCCTACAGACCACCTCCGGCAGTTCCTGGCAAGTGAAAATCGAATTCGTCCATTCATTTGCGATCTTTCTTTTGTTTGAACAAGCCAATAAGCAATGCTCTAGTCTACTGTGTACAAATTTACGAATTTCCAAAAAGATCGAAGATCAGTGGAAATAATTATAATTCTGTATTGATCAATAGTAGTGATGGCAGTTTATATAGTCAATGTAAGAGATTAACAATTTTACTGATGATTATTGCCTGTATTGATCGTTGTGAATAATTGCAATTCAGTACTGCTTAATGGAAATGATCAAAACTGTTCAACCGAAGTGATTATAACTTTAGATTTTATTAAATTAGTAAATAAATATTACCAGAAAAACGAAAATCCACTGGTTTGTGATAAAAATATTCTGATTTAGTTTTCATTTCAAAGTATTTCGAAGGATAGACTGCTGTATCTCTTAAGTTGAAATGAATTAGAATTGAAGAAATAGTATCAAATTACAGGTTAAATATTTGAATAACTCAAGATTAAAGACATTGTAAACCAAATCTTTTGAATAATTATAAACAATGAACAAAAATATATCTCAAAAAACTGTAATGACTAGGAATTATTCAATTTGCATTATAATTTTAAGTTTTTCTTTAATTGAGGTATAATAGCATGGCAAAAATTTACATTGTCTACTGTTTGCTTTTTTTTTTTTTACAAATTCAGAAATTATCAGGAACTTATTAGAAGTAAGCAGTAAGTTACCATCTAGAACTGGTGATAAAATGCATTTTAGTATCCAAAAATATATTATCAAATTTGGATCAATTGAAAAGCATAGAGCGGCTTACTAACTTAATACAATTTATCTTTCTTAATAAATTTCATTTTATGTTTTTTAATAATTTTAGTTAAATAATCGTATTTTGCAACTGGCTCGTAAGAAACATGAATTGCTAAATTGCATCTTCATGGATTTCTTCCATTACGATAAATGCAGCACGTCCCGATCTTGCGATATTTGTTAATTGCTTGCATTCTGCAATTCATGCAAGCAGAAATTCTAACAGTTGTTGAAAATTTGTCGAGAAATTACTTCATAAAATATTTCAAAGATTTGAAGCTTGCTGCTGAAAGTAACTATGAGCTTTTATGAAGTATTAAGCTATAGCTAATTCATAATTAATTGATAGCTCTTATGAAATCATAAAATATTCTAGTTATCCTGGGCGTACTGGGTTATCAATAATCCACTGAATGTACTGAGCTGATGAGGCATAACTTTTTGTATCAAAAAGGAAAGTGATAAAGTAATAACCATTAACTATCATATCAAATTCTCATTTATATGTAGCATAATTGGCATTAAAAACTTTGCAATTAGTGTTACTTTAATAGTCTTATTACGCATCAAAACAGATAATGTTTTCTTAACAACTTTCATTTAAATTAATCACATTAAACAAATGTTTATTTATAGTGGTTCCAGTTAACTGTTACAGGTGGCAACCATTTTACCTGAAACTACATAGCAGTAATTACTATTAATTTAAATGAAAATTGAAAGAGTAATTAATCAGTCATATGAAGCATGAATGACCTCCTATTCATACAGTTATTTTGATTCCTTCCATGATGACATTAGCAATATTATATTATCACTAAAGCTCCATGATAAGATGATTGGAAATAGTGCAGGTGTTCGTGTCTTTTTATGCGTACGATATTTGCCTTATAGTTGCGCGATCACTGGCTATGAGTACAAGTTTAATATTGAGAAGTTAAAAAAAAAAAATTTTTGTCATTTTAGTTAAAGCCAAGAGTTAAAGATACGATTTTTATCAGTAGTTAGAATATTTTTTATCAGTTAGATTAGAAGTTAGAATATTAGAATATATTAGAATATTTGAATATTTTTTTTTCGTTCTGTTTGGATGATAGAAAATAATATGATGAGAATATTTATGTTTTAATTTTTTCCCAAAGCAATATCAGTGAATGCGAAGGTCATACAAATTAGAATTGTCGGTGCCGAAATTATTTTCAGCTCACCTTAAAATTTGATAAATGAATTACGCAGGGGAATCTGAATAAATCATTATCAGTTTCCAACAGATTTGCAAAAATGCTAAAAATTGTTATCATTTCGGTGATAGAATAAACAGTGATAAAAATATGTGAATGATTTTTTAAATATGATTTGATAATTAATTAATGAGCAGCTTGATATGTAAAAAACTTAACAAATAAATTATTTATTTCAAGTTGGGCATGTTTATTTTCACCTCAATATAAGCTCACTTAAATAACTGACTTATATACTATCTGTTATTGCTCTAAACTTTCTTTTCTTAAATTTATAAGGAAAAATTTAAACTCTGAATTTGAATTAATTTACATTTAGAATGAGCACTGCCTTCTTTATGCCAATTTTGTAAAAATTCTAAAAACTGCAAGTTCATAGAGAAATACACTCTTTTTAAAGAAAAGGAAAAAGAAATCTTCAATATCGTTTGATCAATTCCCCTTGTTGGATCAATCACATGAAGCATATCGGATATCGTCATTGATCGTTCTTATTCTCTAGGATTCTTTCCTCACCTCCTGGATATCTTCATTCATATTGAAACTAATAAGCAATATGCAATTCAAAAAAAACATGAACAGCTTAAATAACTGCCGTATAAATAAATCAGAAAAGATATCCAGATTTTAGTTATAACTATTTGAAGTTTAATTAATTAATTTCAATAATTTAAAATAGATATAGTAATCAAAAATGAAGATTTGAAAATGATTATTTTGGATGAGTTGATTTTCAAATTATCAAATGAATTTGAAAACTTTAACATGAAATAAAGTTTTATGCTGTAGTCCTTTTCATCATCAAACAATAATCAATACTACAAAGTGAAAAATTTTAACTTCAGTAACAAAAAGTATGAAATGATAATGTTTGTATTAAAAAAAATTATGAAAATTCTTGACTAATTGATTTTGTAAAACAATAATTTATTTGCTATAAACATCAATCATTTTCAGGGTGCAATTGTTTTGAGCGAGAGAAAAGTTATTCATCTTTAATTAAAAGCATTTCATCTTGAAGAATAATTCGAATTATTCACAAAAAGAAACTGAAAACTTTATGAACTTAATTTTTGTATTTTTAAATCACAAGATATTGTAGTTAGCATCATTTTTCTTCTTTCATGATAAAACAAGTAAATTAGTATATTTTAAAATGTACATAATAGCTGATATAACAGTATTTCGAGACAGAAGTTTGTGGTAAGAAAAAACTGAGAACTCAGAAAATTTTTATTTTGCTGATTTAAATTAAGGGACATTAACCAGAAATGCGTTCTTCTTGCAGCGATTAAGTAATTTTATAAGTAGGAAAATTTTTTAAAACTATAAACAGTGGTTTTGGATTCACTCAAGATAATAGCCGTCATCTCAGCTTTTGTGAGTTACTTGTTGTAGTTTAAAAAACCTTTGCTTTGTTATAGTTCAGTGCCACTAAAAGAATTACCACACTTGTTAAAAATGCAATAATTTCTTAATCATGAAAAATTTTGTAATGATTTAGAAGATGGAAAATAGTATGATAAAGATTGTATTTAATTTAACTCTACTTGAATATGATTTTTTTAAAATGAATTCAAAAGCAGATAATAATTGAGACTTTATCATCTGTTTTGGAAAATATTGCTATTATTAAGAAAGAAAATTCAAAGTTGAAGAAAGATGCACATAAACACCTCAAAATTAAGTGATAACAACAGTTTTAATCACTTCGTTACTGATCTATGAACATGTAAAATGATAAAATTTTTGAACTGTATTACAGAAACGTTGAACTTTGCTAAGCATTCTGCTGATATCATCCAACAATTAAAATAAATTTTATTGTAAAAAGTAAAATGCAATGCGAAAAATAAAGCAATCTGTAAAAAGTTAAGCACTTGCTCATCACCGTCGAAATTTCCGAGTAAATATAGCAGAAATCATTTACACGACTGCAGTAAGTCAACAAATGGGTCAAATTTACCAAAAGACTCAGTTCTGAACGATATTAATTGAATATTTTTGAACTGTTAGAAAAAATTTTTTACTGAATTCGATCAAATTTTGATTTTATAATTTTTGAATTTGTAGCAAAATCACTTCTTTTTTATCTAATAATTTCATTAAATTATTAATTCAAACTTGCATATATGTGTTAATTGGAAATGCTTGAATTGAATCCAAATTGATAAAAGTGATGTGTGAATTGAAGTAAATTAAAAAATGTTATTGCTTACTATTCCAAGCTTTTCAGGAACAAAACTCTTTACAGACAAATTTTAATACAATTTTAACTTTTACAGTCAATGCAACTTCTAATTATGCCTGTGTTTTCCAACGCCATTTTTTTTTTTTGCAGAAATTCAAAACTTTTTTTATCTAACTTAAATCAATTTATCAAAAAAAGCTAGCCATCATAATAAAAACAAAAAAATGTTATCTCTAATAGCTACAAATTTTTTAATTTCTTTTATTATCGACTTCGAGAACGAAGTGACAGATGGCAGTTCAATGAAAACAGTTTATCTTTTTAAATTGATGATACTTCATGTATTTTTATTCAACTCAAACAATTATTTAAACTTTTACTAGGTTTAATTATTAGAACGTGATAGGGAGGATACTAAAATTTAAAAGCTTTAACAACAATTAATTTACAAATTCAGCACGTAATATAAAGAAATTTACATTGATTAATGGAAAATACTTAGTGTAGAAAATTATGTATTCAAAACTAAAATAGCAAAATATAAAATAAATAATTTCATTAATAATTTTTTAAGCATAACACCTTTTCATACTGTACGATTATAGCATTTTATTAATTTAAACACATTTTCGATTTTACACTATTACAAAACCTCATATATTTTTGTGTTAGAATCACTTTGAAATCACTAGTTACAATCCGAACACCATCATCATTCTCAGACTCTTTGTATGTTCCATTTTGAACTTTTAGAATAGGCTGAAAAAATTACTTTATTTTTTTAATTACCAACAATTTCGCAAATTATTTTTTGCAATTTAGCAGAATGAACCAAAAATAAAAACATGAATTTCTTTCAATTGAAAAAAATTATCATTTTTTTTTAGTTTACCTTTTTCGGAAACAAATACCACATCCAAATACTAATCGATAAACCAATCAAATAAAATCCTATCGATATGGTTAAATGGATGTACAGCGGAATGGCCAACATTTTATGACTGGAATTTCAAAGTTAAATTTGAGTAAACTTAAAAGCAAATGTTATTAAAGCTATAGTATATTTGAAACGTCATCTTTATTGTAAAAATTCCATCAATTATACAATAGAAAAATATCAGTTTAAGACTAATAAAGAAATAGAATGATCGGAGATTCGAGTATAAAATTTATTTTAAAATTGTCTTTCAATTTAATAAATTATGAGAGATTAAACATCTGATAATGTTGATTTAGTTCATATTTCACAGTATTTGTTTGAAATTTTATATTATTAGTTGAACTCCTGCTTACATCGTCAAACAGCAATCATCATTTTGTCGGCTCAAATATTTAGTTGAATTTACTAATAAAGAAAAAATAAAAAAAATAAAAAATTGATTCACAGTAGTTACAAATTCAGTTATGAAGTTCAGTTCTTTTGCAACTTATTTTTCAAGCTAGAAGAGTCGAATCCATCAGCATTACACAGTTTTTTAGTAAGAAAAAAGTGATGGATCTGACTGAGAAAGTGTGGTAGGAGTTAAGTGAGAAAAAAGATGAAAGTGAATAAAATGACTTCCATTTTAATCAACTGCTGATTGGAAATCGATGAAATGATATGATTTTCCAGTCATCACATAGACGACTAAATGAAGAAAATAGAACAATGAAAACAAGATAATAAGAGGATGTCATCAATTAAACGACAGAAGGACCTATTTATTGTGGAAACGTTCAATTACTAGAAATTTTTATGAATAATTTCATAATTGACACTTATGAAGAAATTTAAATTTATTTCACAATATATTATTAAATTAATTACCAAAAAGCTGCCTGCGACAAAAGAAAAAAAACCTTTAAAACGGTTATTTGCTTTGAAATTTAATTTGAATATATTAAAGAAAATTTAGAGGAACTCAAACGTGAACCTTCATTTGTTAAAGCCTTTTGAAAGTTATCAAAACAAAAAAAAAAAAAAAAACCGAAAAAGTAAAAACAAATTTTAATGAACAAATAATTTGAAAAGTAAGTAAGAGACATTGATTAGAATTCAATTACTCATAAATATGTAAAGTTGATAATATCTTAGACAGGTTGAGGCAATATTTTATCGTAAATTCTTGCAAGACTACAAGTGACAAAATTGTTTAGTCCATTTCTTTCTACTTCATTTCTTTTGTTAGCAATTATTATGCACACAAAATTTCAAATATTAGCACAATCGATCTTAAGTCTTCTTTTAATATTTGCTTCGCTGTAAATGAATTCATTGGCTTTCGACAGTTTATCATAAGTCAAACTGATAACATTTCTCATTTTGTTTTGTCATTAGTCCGATAATTCCACTTAATGTGCCCTTTTTTTTCTTCCTTATCAGCAGAAATAATTTAGACCATTAAGTTCATACGAAAAAAAAAAAACATTTTCATCATAATGTGTTCACATCTTTGCAGCACTTTGTAGTACTTTTTGTTTGCCCTTTATCGAGGCGAAGAAATTTCGAAATTTTCATCATTTCGTTGATTTTTCAACTAATCAATCTATTGCTTTCACTAATTATTTTTCCCACTTCATATGATTACTTTGAAATTGTGTCACTTTTTTTTTTTTTTTGTTTTTTCAGTTCAACAGCATGATGTTCACGCAATTTTTTTTAGACAATTAAAGTTCTCCTTTTTTTTTTTTAGAAAGAAATAAAAATATGTGCAAAATAATCGGCAATACTTGTATACTTATTTAAAAAGTCAATCAGTTTATTGCTGAGCAGAAATATTCATGGCACTGAATTTACAAATATTTAAATTTTGATATAATTGCATATCCATCAAAAAACATTGATTATTCTTTTGTTAACCAAATTATCCTGGATTTTTTTAATTTAAATCAAATGCTAATCATTTCTTGATTTTTATTTGCACAAAATATTTAAACAATAACATAGGAGAACAGTTTATATGGAATAATGAATTTTTAACAAAATTAAATTTCCATTTTTAATTAATAAAAAATGAGCAAATTTATTTGGTTTGTACCGCAAGAATGTTATTCAAAATAACGTTCAAACTGCTATTTTATATTTTGCAATAGCTTTAAATCAAACTTCCTGGTTGATTCAAGAATGAATTTAAAGCCATAAAGATTATTCAAGAATCTCGAGAACATTTTAACAGCTGCATTTAAATTATTAATGTAAAAATCATTCTTTCTTCTAATATGACGCAATTTTACTGAATCTTTTAATGCAAGTAAAAAAAATATATTTGAAAGAATAAATTTCTAACAATTCAAGATGACTTTCAGTATCGAAAATTTATAAACACTGTTAAACAAGTTCATTTTAATGTATTTAAAATAAAAGAACTAACAGTCTGCTCATTGAATATTGGTTGATATTAGAAATATTCAATGATCTATGACAGCTGATATCATGATTAGGTTCTTTTCCAGTTTATTATCTAAACAAATGCCACATTCAAGCAGCTGAATGATTTTGGTGCAAATTCTTTTTCTTTTAAGAATAACTTTTAATCACTTTCTTAACATTTCAAAGGCTTTCTAGGGCAAAAATGAAATAAAAGCAAAAAATTTTTTATTTTGAAAATTTTTTCCAGAAAGGAAAAAGTGGAATTTTATTTGCAACAAAACTGATTTAATTAATGTGCATTAAATGAATTAAGTAATTTTTCTGATAAGAATCATTTGTAATTTCGAGAATGCTTCTGAAGTCTTAAAAGGTCCTTAAAGGCAACAAAAAGAGGAATTCAGAAAATATAGTTTTAAATCAGATAAGAAAATATAAGTTTTTTTTTTCAGGTCAATAAAAATTAAATGATAATTACTGCATAATGAACTTCATTGATAAGTTTTGACGTAAAGAAGCAGTAATTTTGAATTCTCTTAATTGCGAATAGATTAAAATAAAACTCGAGAAATATCGTTTAAAGTTTATTCAACTCTTATCCAAACTTAACGTTCATGTTAAATCTTGTTAGATTGAAATTTTCACCTCCTATTCAGTTAATGAAAACATAAAATTTTCATTTTTAACCCTCTGCGATTGCTATCAATTATTTTTATTTTAAATTTGTAAATGGATTTTAGCAATAATAAAAATGAATCCCGATAGTCACTTTTTAATTTAATTCCCATTTTTTTTAATCATTTCCATTCAATTCAATTTTTTGCTTAATTTTAATTCAAATTAAAAATTAATAAATCCTGAAAGTTTTTTCAACAAATTATTTTCAATAAATTATCCAAAAAAATGCATGCTGCAATAATGATAAGGAAATCGTAATTGTGATAAATTACGATTGTCGTATTTGACAAAAACTAAACATAGTTTTACTGAAATTAAAAGCATTGTGCTCATATCATATAATAATTCAGTCTGAGAAACTTATATTCTTTACTGTTTCAGAGCCATTTTTATTTTGTCCAATAAATTTTTATTATGATTAAAATGTGTATTTCATCATATCCCTTGCAATGAGGTTTTTTTCTTTTTTAATATAATTAGTATAAATTTCGTCTCTTCAGTGATTATTTCTGCAGCTTTCGATTAAGAGGCAATTATTATAAAAATATTCTTTTATATATTCTACCTCTATTTTAATATACTGCATTCATTTCACAAATAGTTTAATAATGAAGGATTTTGTATCTTCCACTTTCTCTTTACCTCTGTTTTGAAATATTTGGATATGAAATGTCTTTCTTTCTTTTCTTTTTTATTTTCTTAAATTCGAGATGCTTAAATATAAGTTCATTATATTTGCTTTTAACAGATGGATTAGGCACACAAATCTTTCACTGAAACGTTTATTTCTCACAATAATTTTTCTTTTCTCTCTAAAAATTTTCCGAAAACATAACAGAATAAAGATGTCAATTAAATGGCAGAAATGAATATGCCAAAATGTATATAGGACAATTGTCATTTCGAAAACCTTATATTATCTTTTGAAAATTTGCATCAGGAATAAGTAACCAAAATGGCTTACTTATAGTTTTTAATGAATTTCAACAAGCATTAAAAAATCTATGCTAATAAATTTTTTAAAAATTTAGAAAAAATTATTCAATGCATTTAAAAATGAATCGAACATTTTTAGAGTGAAAGAATTTGACACAGATAAATTGTAATTTGAAGTGGTAATATATTTTTGCTCTCTAAGTTTTCTAGGATAAAATAGAAAATATAATTATAATATTTGAAGAAAAAAAAAAAAAAATGGAAAATTTATGTAGCAGAGAAAAAAAGCATTTAACAGTAACCTAATATAAGTTATTTGAGATACTGATTTTCTAGTAAA
>PQVD01001733.1:0-20179 GCA_003012265.1 Setaria equina
AGGTTAGCAAAATTTGAAGCTTCTCATGCGTTTTATTCACAATAATGTTTGTTCCACGTCACAAACTTTGTTTACAAGGCTAAATGTTGCAAAAATGAACAATAGTAGAGCTCTGCACCTCACATATTATTTAATTTAGGATAGTGGAACCATCAAAATCAACAGCTGCAGGCATGATAGCAGCCTTCTTCCTCATCTTCGGTTTCTTCATCATTTTCATTCTTTTAGCATACTAATTTCTGAAATTACATATTGGAGAAAAAACGCTTTTTGTTTCGTTTTTTTTTTTTTTTTTTTTTTGAAGTTGCGCTCTGCTTTGACATATGTGTATATTGCCAAGTCACTAACAAGGATAGTGAGGTAGTACACAGTTTCAAAAGGAAGTGTATTTTAAAGCGGCGTAACTATGTACCTTCAAGTTAAAAAAAAAAAAAACTCTTAGACGAAAATATCTGATTTAAATATGAAGGATTCTTTAAACTGTAGAAGTACTTCATATTTCTTCACATTCACAAATTTATAAAATCAGAGAAAACTTCATCTGCTTTAAAGAATGCGTTTGTTGCAGGCATAACATGTGGAATAATATTCACGTTTTTCGTTTCTTGGTTCATTGACAGTGCAGGGCCATATCCACCAGGAACTTTCCAAAATAACAGTAGCTTAACCTAATTTACTTGATGCCTTATAAATAAATTTTTTGTAAAAGATAAACTTCGTTAATTTATACTTCTTGTTCGATGGGTCACATTTATGAAGCAGAACAGGAATTTCTCAGTTGACTTCGCCACATTCCTGAAATACAGAAAAAATCCGCTCAACTCTAAGCCCGTGGATTACAAGACTTATTGGAAACTAGTAAAGTTTGTAGCTAGAAGGAGATGATCTTTAGCTGTGACTTTTAACAAAGACATAATAACATTAATAGAGTGAAACACAAGCAAACAAGAACGGGAGTGACATTATTGTTATATGGATGATTTCTTAGAAATGATGAAAGTTTTAACAATATTGGAGCGCAAATTTTGGACAGCGCTTGGCAACAGAAGGGCTGAATAAAAACCAACAAAATCAAGAGAAATAGCTTTTATCAATTTGGAAATGCGGCAACATTTCTAGCAAACATTGGCAAGCCATGAACTGAATACGAGTATATTTTGAAGGGTTGACAGTTCCCACAAATAAATAAGAGCGAAAATACTGGTTTTGTTCTGTTCGTAGTTGTATGATTAGCTGTATTCTTGGAAATATTTAATACTAATCTATTCATGTGAGTAGGCTTGATTGGAGGATAGATAAGTCAAGTACTGATATGTAAGAATGCCAGTGAAAAGTGGGAGTGTTTAGCAATAATATACTTGCGATGTATGTTTAGCTTCAGTCACTTCTCAAAACTAACTGTCATGTCAGATTATGACCACAAGAAGATCGGGAATAACCCTTTAAGATTTAATACCAAACCTGAATTTGATTGGGTAGAGGCCTATCCCCCTTCCATACATTACAACCGATCGGAATGATCCACGAACTATAGCAGGAACAAATATGACACAGCTACTTAACCACAATGGAGTGTCGAGGTCCAAAACTGTCGTCAAGTGGTTGTGTTATAACTGTTTCCGTTGTAGTTCACCACGAATTAACCCCATCACCTTTTGTGACAAACAAAATCACACGGTAAAACTTTTCCAGTGCTCCCATCCCAGCTTCAAAGGGTTTGCAATGGTTTTGTTTGGTATTTGGCGGTTGACCGGTAGGTGCTGCAGAAACAATATTTCATCTGCGTGGATGGACGCTTGGAACTGGATGTGCATTTCTCTTACTGGCCGGACTCTATGCGTTTTTCTATTCTCGACTACAGCGATATTTATTAAGTAGAGCAGTAACTGTGACAGTTGTAATGAACTGAAAAAATTACGCAATAGTTACGTGGCTATTCCCTTCCACCTCTCATGCTCTTCCAGTGAAATTCGCCGAGTCCCTTGTCTGACGCAAATGACTACCGACGTGAATTGGGTAGGAACAGTTTTGTCATGTTGTTGGTGGAAGAACTTTGCGATTTTCGAAGTGACATTTTACCATTCCTGGAACCTCTAAGTAAATAGGACCGCGCATTTTCACAAATATAATTCTTGATGATATGATCTATTAATGCTTTCGCAAAATTTTTATTTCGTAGTTGTACGCCATTGTGTATCTGACTCTCGAGCCATTCACACAAACACTGACCTACATGCTATCTTTTAACATCTCTACTTTTATGGTATTTGCTGTCGTATGAAATACTACCATTATAATTGGTTTCGGGATATAGTGTGTTCAACAGCTTTCGTGACAGCACAATTTTTACTGATATTCGAAATGTTCTGGAGTTTCCCGCATTTTATAAGGTAATTAGTAAGGTTTATTTCAAACATTCCCTACTCCTTTTTATCGTATTCTACAATCACGTTCCGTTAAAATAAGGAAGTGCCGAATGAAGAATACCAAGTCACAATGTCTTCCAAAACACGTTGTGGTAGAGGTTCGGTCTGGTCCCTGGGAAACATCTTGTTTAACCAATTTTTTCTAGTGCTGTGCCGTTGTTACATTAATAACTTATGTTCGAAATGGAATATTAAAAAATTGTAACTTCGTAAATTTAAATTAACCCTTATCGAACCGTTCTCATTTATAAAGCAGATATGAATGTATTTCTCTAGCCATTGAGAAATTTCTCTTTATTGAGAAAATCGTCGAGATTGTTGATGTTAATTTAAAGTGGAGGAAACTAAAACAAAATCTACTTTTTATTTTAAATTCATTCAAACATGCTTTAGTATTATATTGACTAGCTAATATCTTTTACATCATCGTATGACTTTTCATAAAAAACAGTTAGTTTCTCGTGGGAAAAATGGAAGTAGTACTTGGTAATTGTTCCTCCTCACAGTTCGCAGTTCCTTCTTAATTTTAACAGATGTGTGGAGGACATCTATCATCTCACGAAATTTTTTAGCTTTTTTAGCATTTTTTTCTTTTGCGCAAAAGAGCGTTTTTCAAAAACTACTAGTAAAGAAGATACATATATGTTGGCCAGTTAAAGCGAACATTCTTGATTATTGTGTTAGGTTGGGCTGAATAATTTACTCCTACTGCCATCATCGATCTTCTTAGGTAGTGATGCGCGGTAGTACCGGTCACGCAATTGCACTGTAGCGCTAACTGGCGGAGAGAACTTGAAATGAGAATCCGCTACAGAAGTGCTATTTTCGCTTTGTTAGCTGGTATCGTAAAAAGTAAAAGATGTCTTCAAAACTTTTTTCTTTTCCTATGCGTTTGTGATGTAAAACGAATAAACTATTATATTCGTAGACATGAAATAGACAACTAAATGTTATACTTTTTACTTGATTCATTATTTAAGTATTTTTTGATTCCGGTGAAATTATTAACAATTTTCAAAAGTTGCTTACATTGCAAATCTTATGAGAATTTACGTATAATCATGTAAGGGATTTAATGTGTTTAGGTATGGTGCAAGTTCAAGTAGTTGGATCATCATATTTTCTGTAAAAAAGAAGTATGCTAAATATTATGGTAGGGAACAGAACACATTTTACTTGGTCACTGAAAGTGGAAGGAGTTTATTTATATGGTAATATGGACACTTATTTCATTTTTGTTTTATTCTTTCCTCATCGGCAAAACATGCTAAGATTTAGTGAAAATTAAAGTTGGAAATACTAAGATTCATTTCACATAACAGTTTTAATCACAGTGCAGTGGAAACTTTATTTTATAGGTCTGCTGAAGGAAATGGTACTTTCTGCAAGCTAATATTTTTCCACCGCTGATGTGAGTCATGACCGTATTGAATTAACTTTAGTGGTTTTTTAGTTGAGAAACTACCCTCAGTTCATCCGATTTAGCTGATTCTTATTTTAATAGTTCTAACTTATTTTTCTTCTGTTTTTGGAGAAAATTGAATTTATTAACTCATTGCTTTGATCGGGTTGAATATTCAAGACTACGTTTATTTTAACCCATTTCTACTATACAGGACAAACGACCATGATCTGATGAATGATCTGCTTATTCAGGAAATGTGCTGCTTCAGAACTTGAGTGATTCTGCTTTTTTCTGAATTTACCAAAAAAGTTGGAAGCAGTTGTTACAGTTCAAATGCGATAGCCGATGTTGCGTTTTCTTCGGAGTCATATACATCCTGCGGGGGATTTAAAGAGTGCTGATATTCGCGATTTTTTTGAATATACTCCTGTTAGTGTTGCTTTTTCGTTACTAGTTTGTTTTTATCATTGCCAGTTGCATCAATTTAAAGACCGGTTTTAATTCTGCTTATTTGACCCAACGCCAGGAAGGTTTTACATCTAGTGAAATTGAAATCCCAAAAAAAAGGAGTC
The DNA here is from genome assembly GCA_003012265.1 of Setaria equina. Lineage (NCBI taxonomy): Eukaryota > Metazoa > Nematoda > Chromadorea > Rhabditida > Setariidae > Setaria > Setaria equina. The sequence goes on from PQVD01001733.1 coordinate 4,404, forward strand.
GCTGCTTTTCTCTTTCTTTTGAAAGCTTAGATATATATATTCCAACATATGCTCAATTCAGGTTCAAGAGATAATTTTCCAATGAAGATTAGCATTGTTGTTTTCTTTTCATACAGCATTTTCAAAAAGGCACTATCAAACTTGTTGGTAGTGAGATGGCCGGAACAACATATCTTTTTGCGTACATTATATTATATTATACTTGCATTTCATTAAAAAAGAAAAAAAGAAAGAAAAAAACGAAATTGCAGAGTTTGCGCCATGGATTTCCACAGTTAGTATCATCGTTGGCGTACGATTTCATACTGGGTCTTATGGCTGTAGGTACCAGTGATGGACAAGTTCGAATGTGAGAGCATACATCAGCAGTTTTGCTACTTTGTAATGAAAAAAAGTTGAAATTCTCGAATTCTTAGCTCAGAATGTATTGGAGAATTTCTCCATTAGAATTTATCTCTGTTAGTCATAATTACAGATTTGGTGCAGAAAACGTAGAGTGGAGTTCGACAACACCTCGAAATACGCCTATTGCTCAAATGTACTTCGCTGCAGGCCTGGGCACTCTAATTGTGCTTTGCTCAGACCAATCTTTCCATAAATTCCAAGTTGCTGGTGACATAATTGAGCGTACTACAGCTGCCGCTGAAGACAGGTAGTTACTATTACCTTAGTGAATTAGAAATGCTTCTAATATAGGTTAAAAGATTTCTCTTATAATAAATCAGCTTGAGCAACATCAAAAAAAAGCAGTGAAATAACACATCTTGCTGATAATCAAGAAATCCCTTGAATTACATACCTTTTTTTTTTCCATTCTTTTAGACTGAAAAGAATAACATGCTGCGAAATGCAGAATGTTCAGGATCCATCTAATGCCCGCCTCTTCATTGGTACCATCACAGGTAACATATTTGGATTATGCGCTATTTCTCTGGAATTCTCCGAAGTAATACTTTTTGAGGAAGTGATTTTGAAAAGGTTGGTACTTATGGTTTCTGAGAACTACTATTTCTATAAAGCATTCGAAGTTGGATTTTAAAATTTATCAAGCATGGAGTGTTCTCTTCTGTGGTGAATCTTTTATAAATGCCTTGCAAATTGTAGTCTAAATTGTAGCATTAACTCTTCAAAAGATATTGGAAGGTCTGCTAATCAGATTATGATGAATCCTGTCGATGCCACTCAAGTTCTTATTGCTTTTAACAGCCATATTATTGTTCATTACAACTTGCTAAACAGTGAGGTGCTGCACCATTGGATTGTTCAGCAAACAATAACCGTAAGCCTGTTTCCATCACCGCTCTGGTTACATTCTGAGCTTTAAACAAACACAACTGAATAAACGCTGAAATCAATTCACCTGCCAGTTTAAACTGTTTATTGATCCAGTAAATTGCGTACGTAGTATAAGTCAAAATCACTTTGTGCATATCAAAATTATTCCGTAAACGTTTGGATATCACAGATCAATGTTCTAATTGAAAAATAAGTGTAGTTTTAAGCTATTTACAAATTTTTGAAAATCTTACCATAATAAGCATGTTTTTTGTTGAGGGTCAGTCTGTAAGTGTATGTGCGCTTTGAAATTGCAACACAAATTTCAAATTCTTAAAATCTTTTAATTTGTATCCTTCTAGAGTATTTCATGGCATGTTGATGGAGAATATTTCATCTGTGCTCATAGCGATGGCTCGCTGGGCACTTGGAGGATCCATTGTACGGAGCCAGTTGAACAGTCCATAATACCGTTCGGCCCATTCCCATGCACTTCGATTAGCAAAGTAAGATGGATCTGTGCATCCAGGTATTATTATTAAGCGTTTTCTTTGCTTTGAAATAAGGATTGGAAAATTGGAAAGGATATCGTTATTTATCAGAATAAAAAAATAGTCCTAAAAACATGGAGGAATTAAATTCAGCATTCTTTTTCTGTCATCATTGCAGACTGTTGGTAATAAATGTTGTTTCGGGGCTTTGTTTTGAGGCTTCCATATTTTAATATATTTTAATGTATTTTAATGTGGTGTGATATTCATCACAAGGGGTATATGAATAGTCAAATGGTAGTTTGGAAAATGAAATCATGATATATCAATATCAGTAAAAAAAAACCACAAGTATTTTACATGGAAAAATTAAATACTTTTGAAATCTTTTCCGCGTTTCCCTCTTAACAGACATAATGGTTTCAGTGTTTCAGTTTTGGATTTTCCAAAAAAAATAAAAAAAGGTGCTTAGTATTGTAAGGTTTTCCTGCCTGTGGGGCATGTATGTTAGATTGGTGTATGTGAAAATAATATTTCTTTCCTGCTTTACTTTGGAATATTTGATTTTTTTTTTTTTTTGTATTTTATGTTTGGATCCGGATATTATAATTGATAGACTTACTTTTTTTGTTATGTCGAATATGTTTTATCATTTAGCCACCCATTACCGATCAAATTATACACGGGCGGAATGCCTCGTGCTTCGTATGGTGATCGCTACACTTTAACAGCAATGAGGGAAGGTAAAATGGTGGTATTCGATTTTGGCAGCGCAGTTGTTGATTTCATTGTTATACCTTCACTGCAAAACGAGGAAGGTAATGTTAGTGTGTATTTCTCCCAATTCTTTTTGTTTGAGATTCCGTACCTTTCAAATTCATGACGAAAACGAAGTGTATTTTATTCACAAAAAAAAAAATTGCTGCACGGTATGTCCCACAACTGTTTCCACTTAATTTCTGAAAAAGTTTAGATTGATTGTGCAAATGTTTAGTAATGGATTACAGCTTTTAATGCATCTTCGTATCAACTTTCGAACACTACTCTCTAAAGTCATTTTGTAGTCTGAAAAGGAAGTTGTCTGCATAACTGGCATTCTGGATTATGATTTACAAGAAAATAAATCCTTGTTTCCGTAGTGTCGACATTTAAGCTCGTTGCATCCGTGAAAAGATGTAGAAAAAAAAGAGAAAAACATTCCTTCATTTCATTATTTGCTGCTTTCATTTGTAGTTATAGAACTGGTCACAATAAAATAATGGTAATAGTCGTAACACCAATAATAATGCTTTTGTTAATTACAGGTGCAGATTACAAAAACTGCTTGGCACTGATGATACTTTGTGAACAAGAACTTGTATGTATCGATTTGACTGATGTAAGGTGGCCGCTTCTTAATTTACCGTATTTGCAGCCGATCCATTCATCTCAAATTACATGTGTTGTACATTATTCCAATATTGAAGAGCACGTGTGGAAAGTAAATTCTCCCAACCTTCTTTTACTTTGTTTCTGTGCATATTCTTAGCTTTCATAAGATTTATAACAACGATCAGAGCCAGTCAGTGCTAATTTCGTATTATAGGCATTGATTAAGGCTAGCGAAACCCAAAATAAGTTGTCGTCGAAGTGTAAATGGCCTATTCATGCCGGTGACAATGTTCAAACACCTGTGCCTTGTGCTTCCACAAATGCTGAAAAACGGCAGCTGTTGATCACGGGGTGAGTTTTCGGATAAATCCTGAAGATATTTTTATCTATTAAATCGTCAGTGAAGATTTATAAATCATTTTTTTTCGTAGAAGTGCTATAGAATTCTCCTTCGATGTATCACGTTTTTATCTAATTATCAGGTTTTTGACTTATTTTATATTATCATTCGTATTTTAGAAGCAAGCTTCCAAAAAGAGTTTTAACAAGAGTTACGGTATGTTTTTTAAAGGCATGAAGACGGTACTGTGAAGTTCTGGTCAACCGGTTCTGTTAGTTTGAGGTATTTATTGAAAATTAATACAGCGAAAGAATTTGAAGGGTGCTTCTGGATTGGTACCGACACTGAGAGAGCAGAATTTGGATCTGAAAGTTAGTTGTCCTTCATATCTAACTTTAATAAGTTAGGAGTCGTCGGTATAGACAAGAGTCTTTGGAATTTAGATGAATTTTTCCGCTTGTAAGGTTATTGCTATTGTAGTTCATTTAATAAAACCTTTTCTCAAGTTACTTTTTCTGAATTGATTTTAGTAATATAGGATTTTTAGATGGTTCAGTTGAAGCTTCCAATAATGGAACATCTGATGAAGACTCAAATGAAGTTACTAATTGGCCTCCTTTTCGCAAGGTACTTTTTTGTGGTGTGACACAGATTTTCTAGTGTTCTGTAGGTACTCTATAGATCCTTCATTAATTTCAAGGTCGGAACATACGATCCGTTTTGCGATGATCCACGTTTAGCAGTACAGAAAGTGTATTTTGATGTCACTAGCGGACAGCTGGTGATAGGTGGTCGTGCTGGTCATGTTATCGTATATGATTTAGATGACGAACCATCGGTAAGATCAGTAAATTTTAATTTTGGTTGTGTTTGAACTATATTGTATTTTTTCGTTCCTGATTGAAATAATTCAGGAGGTCTTGACTGTAGTGCGAACGGAATATGAGGTTGCAGAGAAATCAAAATTACCACCGAACATAAATCAACAAGCTTTGCCCCTTCGACAAACTCCGCTTTCATACTCAATTGGATACCAGCCCTTTAAAACTGACCAGAACCGAAGGTGTGTTGCTAAAATTAATTTGAATGAGTTGTTTAACAGTTTACTTACATTATTACCGTTGATAACATTATGGACACATGACGATATAAAGTCTGGTGATGTCAAATAAGTTATTCGCTATTGAATTAGTAATGAACGAATAATGTATAGTTCTTTTTGAGAATTCAACTCTTGTTTAGCTAGTATTGAATGGAAGTCCTAATTAATTAGTTTTAACTTAGCGTTTCTAGTTGTCTTGTTCAACTGCGTCCACCAGTTGCAATAACAGCAGTAGCTTCTCTCCGGTCGCGCAATCTGTTAGCATTTGGATGCGAATACGGTTTTATAATGTGTGATTTGAAGAGCCAGGCTACACTTATATCCACATGTCTCCTTACTTTAAAAGGTCCTTTCATTTACCACTTTATGAAAATTATTCTTCTGTGAACTTTTTGGAATATACCTTTAGTATTCTGAGCTAATATTTTTTTTTCATTTTAAACATTTTAAGTAAGAAAATGTGGATGTAGAAATCTTATTTAATTTCATCTTTTCAAGAGAAACTGTGGTTATAAAATTATGTCGTAATGACGACCTTGCTGAATTGGTCGTGAATTTCCCTTCCATCAGAATGCATATGTAATATATTCTCTATTTGCAAAATTGAGTTTTTGTAAACCAAATTGAAAATAACACAGAGTTACTCATTAGGGAGTGTAATACGTTCATTGTATCCAGTCGAAGTACCAAGGCGGTTCATTGTATCCAGTCGAAGTACCAAGGCGGAAAATTCGATGTAAATGACAGAAATTATATTTATTGCAGAATTGGCCGATACAAGTACGTTATCAAGGTTTAAAAGTATGAAGAAATCGATTCGGCAATCATTTCGTCGCAAGAAGAAAATTCCTCAGGTATTATGTACTTTAAATAGTTGAAACATAATCGCATAAGAAAAATTTTAATTTTAACAAAGACTTTCATGTCCCAGCAAATTTTTATCAAAAAGTATCATCAGTTTAGGGTGAAATTCATTCTATCGAGCCAGCTTGCTCTTCAGCTAATGAAAACGTGGATGAACTCAGACCTGTCGAACGCCAGATTATTTCTCGAGCGGAAGGACCTCACAATAGTAATTTCCTCTTTTACCTTCCGTTCTTTGAAAAACTCACACACAGTGCCTCTCTGTGATAGTGTTGCTCAATGGTGAATGTATATTATACTTTAGTTGGTGACCCTCCTGTTTCCGCAGTCCGAGTGCTGAGATTTTTCCGTACAAACATCCTTTCCACTGCTTCTCGAACCGATAGCCTTTGGATTGGAACAAATGGAGGTATTCATATTAGTTAGTTATTTTAAAGGTTGAAGTTTCTGTGTTTCTGGTAGAGAAGAACACAAGTTATATTATCATGCAGGCTTCATAAAAATGTGAACATGTGGTTTGTTCAGGGGTGATATTTGCTTATGCAATATCGGATGATGCATTAAAACCGGAGGATGTTTGTGTTCTTGTGAAAGAAGTACAGTTACAGCATCGAGCTCCAGTTATTGATTTCACCTGTGCAGCTATCGATGGGTCTCATCTTATCAAGGTTTGCTGAAGAAATTCTCAGGCAGCAATAATTTTTACCCTGTCTAATGTTAAGTTTCTTTTTAAATCTCTTTTTTAAAGAAATGAGAGCATTTCAGGGTTTAACAGGTACAGAAAGACTGATTATTTATACCGAGGAGCAAATTAAAACGTTTGCGCTTCCGACAATGAAGCCAACTAGATTTCGCTATAAATTTACGGGTATGGAAGGCTCACGAATTAGGAAAGCACAGCTTCTTACAATACGATCAGCTACAAGTACATCATTAGTGTTTTTGTATTAATTTTTCATTGAAATCACATTACAAAACTTGTTTTTCTTTCCTCATGTTTTTCCTTTTGCAGCTTTTGCTTTTGCTGTTTCTCTTGTTTAAAAAAGTAAAAGTTTTTAACTTATTACGAAACCCGAAGTTTTAATTTACTGATCTGAAGATTTTACTTTCTTTTCTCCTTCATTTGTATAGTCGATTATGGCCTTGATCGAAGAGTTAACTTGAAAAAAAAAAAAAGTAAAATCTATACGAATTAAGTAAATTAATTGTGCTTCGGCAAACAGTAAACATTGTAACGTTGTAATCCATACATTTTGTTCACACCTTTTATCTCTTACGCGGAGTTTTAATTTTATTCGTCAAATTCTACATTAACTTTTCAGATGCTTTCCTCAATCATTTTTTTTTTCAGACCGAAAATTGTACGAAAAATTTATTGTTGTCATCACGAATCAAGGAGAATTGTTTTTGTTTTCTGCGCTAACTATCAGACAGTATCTGAAAGTTCACTTTACAAAAGTATTGTTATTCTAAAGTGGCTTTTATGGTTTTCTAATGGAAAATAATAAAATTTAAAAGATAAGCACGGAATCCTCTTTGCAGTCACATCCACAACAGTATGACTGGAGTATTCAGTAAATCAACCAGTGCATTTTATACTGGTAAGTCCAAACTCCAAATAATTATTACATCTACTATAACGAAATTTCAGGCTTCTGATATTGAGGGAATTGCTTCGGCTGCTTTATCCGAAAATGGTGAAATATTTTTTCTACGTCCAGGAGCTAGTGAATTTCAACGCGCCTCTCTTACCACTATGCAGCACAATAACTTGATATCCCCTTTGAAGGACAGTAAATTTCCGAAAACATAGTTCTCTGCACTTTTTAAAATTCTTCGAATTATTTCAGAATTTATGTTCATCATGATTTATTACTCAAAGCCAAAGTGCTCTTCGAGTACACGTCCATTCCTTGATCGTTATGAGCTTTTTGTTTTGATAGGTATGAGCTTTTTCCAACCCAAAGATTCAGAATTGGTTTTATGGAACTTTGAGATTCTAAAGTTATTGAAGGAATTCAATTGTCTGGATTTATTAAGCTTGTACCTAACTGTGTCTTTTTCCCTCTTTTCAATTTTTCCTGAAGGTAGTGTTGCATAAATTTTTATTCCTATCATGTCGCTTTGGTAAAGTTATCTACAGTCCACTGATTTAAGAGACAGGTAAATTTGCATGCTTGTATTCATATATTTTATTAATTTGTTGTGATCCTGATTTGAAATTTTCAGTAGTATTTCTAGCATGGACTTTTAATCTGTTGTTCTTTAGACCGAAAAATCTTGAGCCTAACGTTTGCTTGTAATTTGATTGTAGTAGTGAATGAAGGACTACTGTGCCGCGTTTTTGCGGATAGTCTTAATCGTCTTGACAACACGAATCTTACAGACTTTACGATTTTTTGGTGGTAGTTATTGGTGATGTTAATCATCTTGGTAGTTTTAGATTTTGTGCTCGTTTTTCTCGATTTTATTTTCCCGATTTTTACGAAACAAGAGTTATGTTGTTTTCCTGGTTAGCCAGATGTGGCTCATTCTGGAGATTAGTTAAATTTCCAACAAATCAGTTTGCCTAATAAATCTATGATTTTTACCACATTGGATATGCGAGTCAAAATATCATTATTATAATGATAATTATATGATGATAATTCAAAAATATCTTAAGAGTGATATATAGCAGGTTCTACTAAGGGGGAATAAAAATGTAGGAGAGAATAAAGTGTAATAACAGTCGAAATGATTTTATGATAAAAGTTGTGGATTAGTGAGCGATGAATGGAAACATTACTGTTAATCTCGTTTGGTTTGATAAAATACCATTATAAGAGACACTGAAGCAGTGACAGGTGATAATGATTCGATATCCGAAAAGTAAAAACTGTTGACAGATGTTAACTCCTACCGTGAGTGCACAACGCATTTTTGGTACATGTTATTAGATTTTGGTTCTCGTGATTTAGAACTGTAGTTTTTTATTGTTTGGCATGTTTAGCAGATCAATTTACTGCAGCAGTTAACAGAGAAACTTGTGTGTTACCAGTAATAAGCTAACAATTATCAATGTCGACGGAGTAGATTTTGTGCTTTCATACAACCGAAAGATCCATAAAACAAAGGTACTTGCTGTTTTCAGCGGATCTTGAATATTCGTTAGCATATTACATCATAAGCGTAAATGGTGTATAAGTGAACGATCTGCATTATCACACAGCTGTTTACTTGCAACCATCTAGCCATTAGTGAGCCAGAAAAGGAAGCCAATTTGAAAAAAAGATATTTTTCAATTTCTGATTTTATCAATTGATGTTTTTAAATAAAGCGGGTGAAAGTCTAGAATAATTTCCTTTCTGTCGGGTTCTTAGAATCAAATATCCTCCTTTTCTTGAAATTGTGATTTCTAGGAAGGCTTTAATAAGCCATAGAATATACTTTTATGATTTGTGATTGATGTCTTTAGCTGTCTATCATGGTCATAAAAGCATAAACTTAAAGGAATGAACGGATGTAACTGGTTTTCATTTAATATAACCGAAAGAAGAGGAATGAAAGTCTGAGAGCGAAAATGACATTTTTCATAAATGTCAAGTTTAGGAAAAGAAAAACTGAATTAGAAGAACAAAATTTAATGGAACCTGAGATGAAGTTAAAAAGATTATCAACGATGAGATAGATATCAGCGAAAATTATTCGGGTGGTGAGTCTCCGATTGACAACACTGAGTAGCTCGCTAACCAATATCGTTACATAAAAACATTTGCCAAACGTTTCTTCTCGTACATGGCCTAGCAGGAACATCAATATTCCAAAAGTACTTTGGAACCAGTTAAATTATTAGAAATTAGTGGACGTTTTATACATGTGAATAACTCCTTTCCAAATTTCTACTAATTTCGCACTGTTTTTGAATCTTAGGTATCATCAGTGACTTCATGTTCTCGGTGACACTCAAAATTCTACTGTGGTGGTATCTGTGAAAAAATGAACAAGGAAAACTGTCCTGGTTTTATTAAGAAAAGTAGCCGTGTTAATTTTTTTCATCAAGTAATACATTCTCTTGCATTCCACATAGTTTTAGTGGTCCAATAAACTACGGTACTTGCCACGCTTTCGAAGCGGCAACTTCAATTCGTTTTTTGTTTGATGTTACTTCTTAGTTGCAGTCCTAGTGGTATTCAGTTAGTAATATCTCGTGGATAGGATCGGTCCTAGATATATTATTTGCTCGAGCTAATTGAACCTGTTTGTAGCCGTGCGTGCTGGTAACAATAGGGTATTCTGACTTGTTTTTTGGATGCTGATATTATGTTTGGTCAAGTTGTTCGTGAGTTCGATTTGCTTCGCTTCTTCTTTAAGAAATTATTTGGTCGTACATGGTAAATTAAACTTGGAAGCCATAAAACGTCATCCTGATAGAGTGATTTTTGTAAAATAAGCATTATCATTGTTGAAGTACAGCGAGTGGGAAATTGAACTTGTCTCACAGGTACTGAATAAGTGTTTTAGAAAATATTTATGCAGTTGTTGCTGAAGTTCAAATTACCAGTCCCATGGATATTGCACAAAAGTTTTGGAGTTTTTCACTTTATTTTGAAAAATCCGTTCTTCAGGGAAAATAAATTTTACTTATAACTCTAAATATCTGCATTTTTCACATGTTACATGGAACCCGCTGTAAATGATTGCTGCAGTTTTATACGGCTCAGGAAAGCTTTACGATATATATATACGGTTATCATATATGCATTTGTACCAGGGCGTCCATATTAACTCACTACTGACATTGGTGATCGTTTAGATGGACTTAGAGGAGAGAAGACCTTGAGATTGAGGTCCATCAATGTTTAATGCAAGCTTCAGAGTGAGTTCTTTTTCCAACGGCGAAAACAACGAAGACCGTACAAAGATGTGAGTTTAACTAAAATGGCAAAGTGGTAGCAGCAATATGTTTCACAGGATCCTCTTATTCCACTCGTGCCTTTTCATCTCGAGATATGGTGCTATCAATTGACGCAGAAAAGTAGAATTCACATTTAACTGTCTTTCAGTTTTCTTTACTCTTCTTGTGCTCTTATAGCACAACAAAAACGCCATCGTAAGATGCATGCAAACATTTCCACAGCAGTTCACGTCAGGAACTGAGGTGAAAAGCTTTTGCTGTGCGAAACGCTTTCGAAGGTCGTATCTAGAAGTAATGAGTGTTGTTGTGCATTACAAACACAAATGCAATGCAATGTCAACAACTCACTGCACTGATCCCGACTGCTACTGTTTGCTGTTAGCAGCACAGTCCAAGATGGATAGGACAGACTTCCTTCACATCACATGGCCTCTTTTAAAGGATGTTTGGTTGACGTTGCACATTGTATACTTCTGTGCCGACAACCTTTCCTTCACCTTTGCTAACAAAAAATAAACCAAACCCTCAAAATTATTCTTATTTAGAGTGTGCAATAAGGCAAAAAAGCTCAGAAATTTAACTGATAAGACAGGAGCCACAAAATAATTTTTTGGAGATTCACTTCCTTCAGAAGGAGGTATTTAGAAAGGAAATTAGTTTATAGCAAATTTCTCGCTAAAACTAATCGTAAAACGAAATATGAGATAAGCGTTCATAACTATTTAATAGTCTCCTTCTCTTTCATGAGCAAATCCTGATGCACTTCTTTAGCTCCACTTTGATAACAAAATTCAGTTATGGAGAAGAATGACATTGTTATAATACTTGTTAGATAAATTTATACATTACCTTACACAGATATTGATTGTTTCCTTCAATTGAAATTGATTCTGGGTTCATGCTATTCAATAAAATACTTCAAATTTGAAGCTAGGATTCAGGAGTGGCGTGAAATCGAGACTTTGTTTAAAAATCTACATGGACCAACTGAAATTTCATTTCCTACAATTTCAGTGTTTTTGTTGCAACAAATATCATGATAAAGCGTAGTCAGTTTTTTTTTTTTTCACCATGTGGCTCCTTGGATAATGATGACAATTAATTGCATAACTCTTCAATCGTGTGCCTCGAGGCATGAAAAACCGAAATTGTACAATCAGTTATCCTGCGGAGAGGAATTCGGTTAACAAGAGTAACGTTTATTGATTCTCAATGCTTCCACTAAATTGTTTTCTGGCAAAAAACACAATTAAGTGCTTTTCACTTGGTCTTTAAAATATAAACACCAACTGTAAGTCATGTATAAAAATTATGAAGTACACTTTTTGCATGCCATATGTCTTCATTTTTTTTCACTGGATCTTTCAAGAAGATAAAATTTTTATATGTATACTCAAGCAATAGAAGTTACGTCCATATTTAAATAAACAGTTATTAATATGTAGAATATTGCTTTACGGGTAAGCAGCTTTCCCAATAGTTTTATATTTTTCTGTTATAGTTGGCAGTTTCTTTCTCAGAAACCCAGAAGAGAACAAAATCTCTAATTATTTAATTTGTGTTCGGAAGTAATCAATCCATACACATCAATTGTTCTTTCTCGCTGAAAAAACTGCTGTTTCCATGATTTCTTTTTTTTGTAACTAGAAAATTAATTCGATACCATGCTGTTAATAATGATAATATTTTTCAATAATCTTCCATACAAGTCAGGCAATTTTTTTCCTATCAAAATATTTTCCTAACTCTATGGCTTAATAGAAATTTAATATTTAAAAGACCTCAGAAATAACAGCAGGCATTTCCTCTTTTTAGTATGGAGAAGTGCTTTATTTCAGCAATAAAATATCTTTTCGAATTGGGAATTGCTGGAGCGCGTTTCCGTTAACTGTTGTCCAGATAAAATCCTGGAAATTCGTGGTGGCTATGAAAGCTAGCTTGCGGAATAAATTTGCAAAAGGCGTTCTTGAAAGATTAACGAATCAGGTGTAGCAGTGAAAGAAAAGAGTTGAGAAGGGTTATACTGAGAATGTGTACAATTAAAATGCATCTCATTTCAATTCATTTTATTTCGGAGGTCAATTTGGAAATGGCAGCGTTGCTGGTTGAATGCCCTGGTTCTGAGCTCCAACTAACTACTAAACTGATCCATGGAACCCCGATTTCCTCCTCTTCGCTGCTGTCCTGCCTATTTCATTCAGATGATTACTGCTGGTCACAAGATGCATGCTCACATTCACGGTGACACACAGAAACGCCGATGCATACAGAGACACATTGATGCGACATCTAAGAGATCTGCTGGTCAGATCTTTGGATGATGACAGTGATGATGCCCTGACGTGTTGGTAGCACAACATAGCACCGATGGATGGAACTGACTGAATGTGTGTTTATTACCAGCAAGAGCGCTGCTGGGAATCCAGCGAAATATACAAGAAGGGCACCTTCGCCGTTGCTCATCTTACTTTGTGAGAACGAATTAGGCTGCCATGCTGTCGCGATTGCTGTCAACCAGACCCCTTCCGAAAAGCACCGCATATCTGCTCCTGTGTGCACCACCAAACCAATTCATTTGAAATAGCACTGCCTACCAACAGCCCATTTACCATCATTATTTAAATTTCAATGTTAAGGTAACGAAGAATGATAAAACGAGAAATTGTTGATCGTCGATCAGCAGTGCTCACATAGAGCAAGTTTCAAAATGCTCGAAGTTAATGGGAACAGACTGCGGACCAGTGGCCTTAACAAAATTCTGCTTTATTGCTTACGATGCAAAAGAAACCTAATGTGGCGTGAGGTTAACTTACAATTTGTATTCCCAACAAACATTAATTTTGAATAAAATACAGCGAAAACTTTATTTTACTAACACGACATTCTCTTTCATTTCAAATTAATGACACTAAGAGTAAAAATTGGCGGTCAGTGTGGATAATCAGAATAACATTCAATAAACAAATGTTCCTGGAGTATAATGCTTTTAAATCTAGGAGTCGTAACTTTCGAAAGAAAAATGATGTTATTGCAAAATCCTACTCGAGAACGTGTAACTAATGAATTAAGCGAAAGAGCAATGCATGAAAAAGCGTTACTTCCATCACCGTGCTACCATATGAAATTGGATCTTGTTATTGAGCAGGTAATCTTTAAAAAAAGAAAAAACAATCATAAAAAAGTCGTTAAGAGACACAAGATGCTATTTGATGTATGCAAAAATCAGTGTGAACATGCGCTTGTATATAAACGCATTAGTTATTTTTTCAAGGAATGTAAAGGTGCAAAAATCAAAGTCAATAGTCTTTGAGTTTGCTTGAAAACACAACTAATTTAATTTACCACAGCACAAAAACTGTTAGAACCAAACAATAATAATAGAAGCAAGGTGTATTCGTTTTTCTCCGCTTAGGAAAGAAGCTGTGCCTGTAACTAAAAGAAAAAAGCATTTGGAACTTTCTTGTGACTGAAGTCTTTATATCAAATAATAATGTATTTATTGGGTAATAGTGAATACAGTTTAGGTGCCTGCACAGTAATTTATTGGACATAACATGAAACCATGCTATAAAACTGTTAACACCTTTCAGAAAACTTATTCTTCAAATTTTATTCGTAGAAAAGTGACTTTTTCCAGGAATAAGGGGTATGACACAGCAGAAAGCAAACTCATTTATGAAAGTTTTGGGGTATTTGAAGTGCTTATCAGTGAAGTTGCTGTTTTTACAGTGTTATTGTAGATGAGCTGTTTGTGCGCTTGTTGTGACCTCATGATGGCTATCTGTAGTCACTGCACTCTAGAACAGCTGGTAGATGGAAGAAAGATGAGATATAGGCTGTCATGGATGGAAGGATCAGTTGACGCCCGGAGCGACGGCATTTTTGTAGAGGGATTCGGTTCACAGGGTGGATTGTTACATGCATATACACATTTCAAAAAAATTTTCGGGTGTTCTTATTGCTATTCTTACTGCTGCTCTTGCCGATTTTCGCAAGTAGGTGAGTAAGGAGTAGCAGGAAAGGAAGGGCAGCGGAAATACTTTAGTGACTGTTTAAGGTCAGCTTGCAGGTCGTCGACACTTGCTGTAATGCTGTAATGCTCTATCCAGAATTCTATTGCAACTGCAGAATCTCCACTTTGAAGGCAACATCCAGCAGATTCTGATCCTGTGCTACGGGATACTTCTTGCCCTGATATTACGGTGCCTTCCGGACTTCATGCTGATACTGTCATAGCTCAGTTATTGCTGTGACGTATGCGCTAAGGAAGTAGTAGTATATTGACTGATGCGGTTGGTAGGAGGTGTGCCTTTTCCCTAGCACCGGCTGTCATCAGACTGCTGATGCTGCTCTCCTCGACGTGGTCACTGACCTGTCGTTACTCAATACTCTTTCTTTTGCTCCTTCTCCTTTTCCTCCATATTTATAACTAAATTTAAACATCATTGCTAGTAACCACTCACGTTTCGAATTCACCAATTCGATGTAGCATAAATGTGCCATATAAGCTGCTTTTGTTACAACACTTTTTATACCGTAGTTCTTCATAATAACGCTTGTTTCATTTGCTGTAGTTCCCTAGCAACACATGCCGATATTAGCATAGTTCTTGGTCAAGTTGCCAAACAAGGAGAAATTTAGTTTTTTTTTAATCTTGAAAGCTGTATTCATGAGAGTATCTCTGCGTCGGTCTTTGAATGTTTGTTTGAAGAAATCTGATGGAAATATTCATTGTTGTACAGCACCAAATAGATAATAGTACTCGCCAAAAAGACGTCGAGTTACTTAATGTGGTGAATATTCGTGCTCGAATGACCTTCAGCACAGCGTTATCGTAATGGTTGTGATGTTGCTATAGTCTTTGCTATTTATTGCTGCTTCCATCACTGCTGA
This sequence comes from Setaria equina, assembly GCA_003012265.1. NCBI lineage: Eukaryota > Metazoa > Nematoda > Chromadorea > Rhabditida > Setariidae > Setaria > Setaria equina. The sequence continues at coordinate 19,637 of PQVD01001733.1, forward strand.
AAATCTTTTACATTTCCACCCTTAATGCTCGCGATTTCCTGATCTCATCATATGACCTTGCTTGTACTTTGACTACCCTACACATTACCTTCCGAAGCATTTCGGTTCCTAACAAGCTATACCAGCCACAGATAAAAGTCCAAATATTTAGTCTTTTAATTTATGAGCAAAAAAAGAAAATTCCTCTCTTGATTAAGCTGTCAGTTTTGTAACACTAAAAAAATCTGGAAACTCAAAGCATTTGGCTGCTTACAATGTTAGTTTTTTTCTGATGAAAGAAGTTCCTAAAACGTTTCTTAAGTGTTTCCAGAACTATTTCGACTTACCAGTAGCTGATTCTATGCTCTGTTTTCAAATGGAAAGATAATTAGTTTTTTGGAAGCTTAAAAAATAACTTAGGTCGGAAGTAAAAAATAACAGTTTTCATTTAAATACGGGCGTGACATATATGGATTTCGAACTGAAGCCAGGTAATGTGTCACATCATGTAGTAGTTATGAATGACAACCCAAACACGAACACACACACACACACATATGCATA
>PQVD01001734.1:0-21292 GCA_003012265.1 Setaria equina
TGCAGATATGCACGTACACATGCACACAATCACGTATGCATATCGTATGAACACGCGCGCATATTTCGAGTACGTGCACTAACCCATTACACTACGTGCATAAATGTCACATGAACATGTATAGCATGCGATACATGTCTGCAAGCTCCAAATAAATATATATCATCATACGTATAAGTGGTTGCACATGCATTTGTACACGTATGCCCATATATACTAAACGTAAATATAGTCGCGTACACGTACGTGGACATATAAGCATAAAGTTTAACATTATTGTGGATGAAACGATAAAATGATGCTGAAACAACTGGCAAACATACTGTTTACAGTAATTTCGAAAAAGAATAATGAAGAAGTAGTACGAAGTGAGCAAAAATTTATTAAGTAAAATATATTGAGTATTCAATTTCGTATTATTAGAAAATTAAATTTATAAGCATAGCATGAGGCGCAAAATACGTCGAATTTTTTTTTTTTTTTCCGCTATTTCTTACTTGAATTTCTTTTCAAAAGGAAATTCTCTTGTAAAGCATTATTTGCATTAATTATTTTAATGCTAATTAAAAAAGAAAAAAATAGAACAAAAGAAAACTCTTGATTTATATTCCGTTATCAATGAATGATAAAATTAAATGGCAAAATTTGGGTTGATAAGAATGATTCTGGAAATAATCCAAGCAAAAGATAAATGTTTGAGTATCGTTAACAGAGTTTAATTTTATTTCATTCAATTTTTATGTTTTATTAGAAAAGAAGAAATTCTTTTTTGATTTTTAAATAAAAAAAAAAGTATGAGCCGTCTAAAATAATTATTTCACCACTCTTTATAAAGGAAATAAGGCCTTTGTGAACTCTCCAACTCACCTGAATACTGATAGAAAAACTATCTGAAGCTAAAGGAAGAGTAAACGACATCAATTGTTAAAATGGAAAAGGTGTCCAATTCACGGTCGTTAAAAACAAAATCAGTCTAGTAAAAAACAGAACTCTTAAACCTGTACTTTATAAGTAATTCAATCGAATGAAACCTAAGCCAATACAAGTGTTACTTACAGACTTTTCAAAGCTTCAAAAGATCACTGTCATTAGCAAAATCAAAATTCCAACATGAGTTAAAAGGATTTTTCCAAAGTACTACTATGCCTCTATGTTGTGCTTCTTCATAGTTGTTGAAACTTATGCATCTTATGAAATGATACGAAACTGATGTTAAGTATCGTTATCCATTCAATTATAAAAAGATTTACGTTATTTTGAAATAGCGCAAAAAAAGCCATCGACCTAATGCTGAGGTGGAAAAAGGCAATAAAATGATCTAGTCGGGAAATTCATCTAAAAAAATACAGTTGATGATTATGCAAGGGTAATTACTAAATAAAATTAATTGCTGTATAAAATTCACTTCATACGAGGATGTGATTATAAAATAAGGAATACAATGGTATCACAAATTAATTAGGAAAAGCGTTGTAGGCTCACTGAACTTAGTGATAAAACCAATATCGAGTTCCTCATAAATGAATAACCGATTGAATTATGGGTCTGGTAAACATGCTTCTGACTGGCATGTGACTTTATACAACTGAAGTCATGAGCATAAAATGTGCAAAGTGAACTCACGTAAGTATCGGAATCGGTGTCCATACAATACAACATGGAAATCGGTGTCTCTCCGGATCAACCTCCATGATATCTTTTCCTGGTTCGTCGAACTGATTCAATTGCATGCAGAATTATGCAAATTGGAGTAAACAAGAATAGATGTTATCATTTGCATTGCAGCTCTCAGAGAAGAAAAAAGCACAGCTAGTGGAGTTTCAACGAAAGTTCAAACATGTTTTCCGGAAGCGATTGCATTTAACGGCTCGGCCATGTTTTATGCAAATTTCGCCTGAAATGATACGGCAGATAAGACGATGAAGTGTTATGGAGGGAAGATTGGTTGATGGAAGCATGGATAAGGTTTAGCCGGAGATTGAGGAAATCCATTAGGAATAATTTGGAATTATACTAGAAGATGGTTGGAGAAAAAAATATGTTGCTTTTTGTGGAAATATTAGGAAGGGATAGAATTTGTGACAAACAGTGTTGATGTGAGGAATCGTTTGATTAGTTAAGCGTAGGGAACGAGATTGTGAAGTTTTTTCTTTTCTTTTCTTTTTTTTTCAAGTAGAATTTTAGTTTTGAAGTTAGAATAAGATTTAAAATCGAATTGAGCTATTTTATTAAAGAAAAAATTGTTATAGCTCAAAAAATTGCTGCCATTAATGGGTGATCGTTCACGTCCAAATCCACGCTTGTCTCGTGAATATTTCAATTCTCCACGTAATGTTAGTGCGAAAACTTCGTTTTGGTGCAATTCTTAAACATTTATTGCAGCACTTGATAAACTTATAGGATGATTTTTTTTCTTTTTTTTGATTGATTAAGCTAGTCAGGTTATCAAGTGCTGTAATTAATTACAGAATTTGCGGTATCTTGAATTTATTAAGCATTCTCTGCTGTTTGGTACGCTGTTTAATCAAAATCATTAGAAAACCATTTTTTATATTAGTCCAACAAATGAGGTGTCAAGCTAATAATTTTATTTAACAGTTTTCCTCGGTGCAATTTTATGATTGGTTTAATATGTGTTTAATAATTTGGAGAATAATTTAATTAATTTAAATACTTAGTTTTTGATCAGGCTAGACTTTTTAATTATTATAACTGAGAATTAAATAACACCCCATTTAGTCTGACCGATCTTTTTCAGTAAAATTGATCAATCGAGTAATCAGTTATTTTATAGAAAAGTAATAATTAGGGAATGGGGATTGAGCAATAATTCATATATTAAATAATTTAGTCTTACACTAAAGGAAATAGTACAGATTAAAAAAAATGATATAGTCTGAAAAAATAAACGTAATGAATTGATTGAAAAGGAAATACAAAATTCCTGAAAGGATATTTTTAAACGTTTAATACAAACTAAAAAAGAGCTTTCTTTTCTTTGCATAAAATAGTTATAAAACAGTTGGAACTCAAAGTTAGTTGTAATCAATCTTGTATTTAGATTTAATATCTGTCATTCTGACTGTAGCAAATTTAATTTGGGATGGTATATAAATAATAAAACCTAAGTCATTTCTTTAGTGCAATACATGATTTTTTTTTTAGGAGGAGAGTGAAATGAAGCGTGGTCGCCGAACTCACCATTACAGCAACATTGCTGCGGATATTCGGGAAGATAAATCGAAAGCGACTGTAACGATTATGGCTCGTCCAACCGCTATTTTATCGAAACGTAAAGGTTATTTTTTCTTTTTTTCTATTATTTTCTGAGGTCGAGTAATTAGTTTTATAAGTTGTTGTATTGTTAAAGTCAAATATATATATAACACTTTTATTTTGGTGTCATTATCTTTGAGGTCAATTTTTTTTGTTCCAAAATAACGATTTCAGTGGAACCAACTACATCTGATCATGCAGAAAATTCTCAAAAGATTTTGTCTCAAATTCTTTCTTCATCTCAGGTAATTATTTGAGTTTTTTTTTATACTTGCTAATTATGCTAAAGAAAAAATATAGGGTGAGAAAATGTTGCTTTTACTAATCCTTATAGATTTATCATGTTAGGAAGTGGCGCCATCTGGAATAGTTCGTCCAAATTCCGCCTCACCGTTACCCAATAGGCCGTCAGTATCAATTTTAAACTCTTCATTCCGCACTGACAAGACTCGTTAGTTTTCCATTAATTTAATTTTCTTAAAGTGTTGTGAAACTTCAGCTTTCAAATTTGAAATGATTGACTTTTCGTAAATTAGTTAAATGGCTTTCAGAAAATGCTCGTGTTGCACCACAAGCAGCGGTTACTGCGGAACAGCCTATTGGGATTATGAAGGCTGCTGTGCGTCTGCTTTCGGACACAATGGATTTTACTGATGTTGTTGCGGTTTGTTTGTCATTTTTTTTTTCGGCAAAATTAAATAGATAGCCATCTCCCTTCGATTATATATATATATATATATAATATATATGCACTTAAATCTGCTTGTTCCAGGACTATTTGTCCACTACAAACACAGTTTTTACTGTAATTGGTATTATTGGTCCACAAGGTTCGGGTAAATCAACACTTCTCAGCATGTTAGCTGGTAATGATCATATGGATATGTACAGGTCTGCCAAATTTTGTTCGTTTTATATTTTTTGGATAGTTCGGAGTTTCATTTATTTAAAAAACATTGAGAATTTAATAAAATAGTCAGCAACTGGATGAAACGTTGACTTGATGTATTACTAAGCCCTATCGGACTTGTTCAGGAGCTGTATAGAGTATGTTAATATTTTGAAATCCTTAGTTGTATTGCTTTTTTTATGCACTGTATTTGTTCGCTTGTTTATTTTTAAGGGTTCTAATTATTCCTATTTTTTGGTTTTGGTTTGATGAAAAGGGAAGTAAAACCATTTCAATTTATGTAATTTGTGTTGTTGAGAACATAAAGTGTTCTGTTATTGTAACAGATTGAGGATAAAACTTAGATTTTTGTTACATTTATGCAGTGTTATTTTAATTAGTAATCTATTCCAATTTTTTAGACATTATGCTTTCCGTCCGGCATCTCGCGAAGCGGTTGAATGCTGCCGTTATCAATCTCAAAAGATTAGCGTTTATGTAACTAAATCCAGGATGATTTTATTAGATTGTCAGGTAATTTTCGCCGTATTCATGAGGAAACTAATCAGCAGAATAAAATGTGTTCATTTCCCGAAATTTTCGACAGGCTAACTAATGGAAGACCAGAACAGACTTGTATAGTGCATTATTGCCCAGCTAGAAGATCTGAGTATATTGTCAAAATTGCGCTGAAGTAGCATATATTCTTTTTCCTGAACAATAGTAAGGGATTGAATGAGTTTTATAGGATTCGATTTCAGGCAATCAGTTCTGCCTCAGTTCTTAATCACTTATTAGCAACATCATCGTTAGAAAGCGGTCGTTCTGGAGGTGCAAAAGCAGTGGAACTTTGCCGAGGGTTTGCAGCACTATCAGGAGAAGTCGAGGTATCCGAATGTAGCACTTGTAATGTTCTTTTTTTGTATCTCTTGTATAATAAATAGTAAGATTTTTCTTTTAGAAATTAGTCTTTTCTTAATTTTCATATTCTAAATCTTGCACTGAAATAATTTTTTAGAGCCTACACTTGACAGCATTCCTTTTGCAAGTATGTCATACTGTAATACTTTCCGTGGATTGGTTTGTTGATATCGATGTGATTCGGCACGTACGGACAGCAGAAATGCTTCGAGTAACACCAACTCATTACTCACCCGAGACTGTAAAATACAAACCGAATCGTAAAATTAATTTTGGTAATTTATATCCGTTATGGTTTTTATAGCAGTGACTGATTACTGATTGATTTAAAGTTGCTGCACTAGTTATAAATGAACGGAAGATAGTTTAAACTTGTTACTAAAATTAATAGTTATTTTATAGTAATCACTGCAATAACTTTAAGCGCTTGTGATTTGCAAATGAATTGCATGGACGAGAATTATTATGTCGCTAAAGCGTTGAATTTAATCTGTCATTGATTCCATTTTGATATTTATAGTCCTGTAGACTTAGCAATCAATAAAACAATATTTTTCAGTTCTGGCTCATCAACGGGCTAAGTCAGAGGACTTTCAACCGAGGAATGTGAAAAATCGGGCCAAAATTTTGGAATGTCTGTTCAGCGATTCACAATTAAGTGTCAAAAATGGTATTTCACTGGGTGGTTTAGGATGTACACAATATGAGGAAGTTGTACCGGACGTAAATTATATATTGCTGTCGGAAATGAAACCAAGACCCAAGACTGAAGCACCTGCAGCTGGTGAGTTTTTCTGTCATTTAAAGTACCAATTGAAAAGTTATTGGTGGAAAAATAAATGATAGAAAATCACTCTTGTCAAGTACCCATTATCGAGTTCATCGCTGTTGTATAATGCGATTTCAGCTACAAACGATATAGTAGGTGTAATGTTTTGTAAAATTTCAGTATTACAAAGTCTGAATTTGGTGTTTGCATGTTCTTCTAAGATTAAAATTTTGTCTTCAGATTGACAATTTGGTACAAAAATTGACTTTGTCTGAAGAAAATCCTTTTTTTTTTTTTTCAAGTTTTACCCTATATGACCATGGATCATACGCCCTTACGAGCAGTTGTTGATTATGAAGAGGTTGTTCGTCCTTTACGAATTCGTTTGCTGTCATTACCGAAAGAACCATTTATCCTTGGGAATCAGCCTTTTACAGAAATCCAGTGGTAACTACTTTATCCTTTTCTGATCGATTTCTTGTTTCTGGAATGTTTGCAATCTTTCCAAAAAAAACTTCAGTAGGGCTACTCTGAGGATCCTTTAAACCAGAGAGCATGGTTTCGATTCCAGCTAAAAAATAACAGTTTCAATGGTACAAATAAATGAGTTTTGAGAGTTTATTTGCTTTGCAGGTATGAATTTGCCACTCGGACATGGCGCGCAACTCATGGAAGTGCAGAGATTGCAAAATATGCTTCAGCGATAACGAAAAGTGCTGATGATTGAAGTAATTTGGTGAAAATGACGATATTATTATAGTGTAAGAGTTGATAATATGGTTATTTTACAATTTCAGTTACTAAATATCAGTGAGGGAGAATGAGTCATGTTCATAAAAATTGAGTGGAATTTGATTGTTTTTCTTTCTTTTGATTATGGTTAAAGTTCTGGTTCAGGTTTCTAATTCAGTATTTGTTTTAATTTAGAAGATTTTTGACCAAAAATTCTAAATTTTCCATTCGTTTCAGTTCTGTTTAAAATCATCGAAAAATCTGTCAAATTTACACCAACGTGCAGGAATTCGGGAAGAAAATAATCTGCATTTACACATTATGAATATTTTTCTACGGTCATAGATTGATTACAGATTTTTGGTTAAATTCAGAATTGCTGATTCCTAATTCGTGTCAATGAATTCTTTTTATTTCCTGTGCTTTTTTGATTCCCAGAAGTATAATTCCGTTTTAATTTTTATCCATTTATATGCGACTTCTGGACAAGTTCAACTCTCTGTTCAGTAATCAGCAGTAGATACAGAATTTCACTGCAATGTGATCTTTTGCTTCTGGTCGAAAATAAGGCGAATGTTCTGCATGGCTTCCTTCGTGTTTTTAAGTACTGTCTTATTTAGGTGTTGTATCTCTGCTTAGGTAAGAAAAAACTCAAGTTCTTATAAAATATTCTTAAATTCTATTATACCTCATTAATTTCTATTCAGATATTTACACTGAAATGGGAAAATAATATTAAAAGGTTTGGTGCAAACGATCTGTTTTATATTAACATGTTTAGATTTTTTTTTGTTTAATTTTTTTTTTTCATTTTTTTACTGAATGGTGATTTTCAAAGGTGCTTCTCTGTTAAATATTCAAATTACAAATTCATATGGTAAATTTAACTACTGGAATATTAGGAAGTAAAATTTTCGAGTTTTATTATGCAAACTCTATATCCTTTAAAAACGAAAGACTTTAAAGCCTTTCATGAACTGAATTGGTCGTCATGTTATGTATATAATTTGGGTAAATGACATTGTTTTTCAAGGTGTGTATTTGTATTATCACTAATGAAATAGCTTCTACTTGTTGCTTATTTTCAGTCACAAAATTTGATAAAAATTGATTTACGAGTATAAAATATGTGAAATACCAGTTGTTGTCGGTGGCAGTTTCATATATTTTTATTGCATAATAGTGATTCCTTTTAATTTTCTGGTATATGGCGAGAAATAACTTTCATTATGTTTACATAAAATTCTGAGGAAAGGTTATTCAGAGGTTCAAGTAGTAAGTTGTCCTTGTAAAAGGATCTTGATGAGTTGAAATCCTATTGTCATATTTATTAATATAAATATTTGAGGTGGTAGAAAGAATATCATTGTAACTTATTAGTAACTGTAAAAATCGATTTTTTATTAAAAATGATTTCTTTAAAAAATGAAAATTTTATTGTTCCCTTAATAACTGGGGATGTAATGAGCAGTTAAGGGGAATAAGTAATTTCGAATGGTGTAATTAAACATTGATTTGTAGAAGATTCAGGGATCCATTTTTCCATTATTTTACTTCACTGTTTCTGTTTGATTTAATATAAACACTAAATGTTTTGCAGTTTTTGTTGCTACTCTATGCATAATTCATTATCAAAAAAGAAAAAGTGTGTTGTTTCATTGTTCCTTGCACTTTTTTTGTACTTACCAAGCAAAACATCAAAGTTTTTTTGCAAATTTTGCTTTTTTCTTGGGTTTTTTTCTTTACCTATAAAAGTTTCAATTGATCTGGTGAATAAAAGGAAGCGTACTATTCCGATGTTTTATCCAAACATTTTCAATTTCTCGGCGTAATTACTTTTTTGAAAGCTTCCGCCATTTTGTCATTTAAGATATTATAATAAAATATGCGCTATAAGGACATTTCAATATTCTAAAATTTAAATCTTTCCAATATAAAAGTGTTGTGCTTCTGAGTTATTAGAAGTATTATCACCACAGCGTGTAAGATATTTAGGCATCAGAATTTTACATTAAGGATATTTCGATGCTAGTGACATTAATATTTAAAAAATTTTGAATTTGTAATTTGTTGTCAAAAATCCTTTTTAGAAGTTAATAAATTCAAAATTTTACTCTTATCAGATTCATTATCACTATTAATCCTGTATAACTAAAAAATTATTTATGACAATAGATGCTGATAAGTTAGATATAATGGACATGAACTGATTGAATGATATACAAACAATTTATAAAATTTCATAGCGATCCTTAATCATTCAACGATTTGCCCTGTTCCATTTTTTACGTTTTTTTTTTTTCTGATTTACAAAATTGATAAATAGAATTTCCCTGGGAAGTATTCAGCTTTACATTTGATCAGCTGCAAAAAAGAGTGAGAATATAACTGATCGTTTAACTACAATCGGAGTATAAAGTTTGAGGTATCATTGTTCTATTCGTAATTTCAGTTCTAAAAAAATTCATTTAAGACTGAAATTACAAATATGAACAATGAGAGTTCAATTTTTTTCAGCCACATATTTGATGGTGTTTTTTCTGTAATTTTTGTAAAAGGTTGCTAACAAAATACTTTCAATCGTTTATTATATGACTTGACATGTATTATGTAATTTAATATTCTGTATTGAAATAAAGAAATAATTCCTTTATTTTTGTTCATTGATTTTGGAAAGTGATCTATCACATGATTTAGTTTTTACTTAGCTCAGTGGAAATGTGGTCTTATAAGGAATTAAACGAGTAATTTGTTTTGTAATATTGAACAAAATTTAAAATTTTCCGGATCCCTGAGTTCAGTTCATCTCTCAGTTATTTTTTATTTCAACTTTTGATTTTCAATTTCTTTTTTTTTCTTTCTGCCCAACTTATAGTTTGCATGTAATTCATTCTACTAACTGCTATGATATGATTTACCGAAACAGGTTTTCAAACTGTTAATATAAATTCTCTTTCTTGCTGTCCTGTTTTCAATTTTTCTTTTATCCATCAAAAGCTCCTTTCTATCAATTCGGTTGTCCGACAAAAGCGGAATATTACCTAATTTTTAAATTTTTATTCCTATCATTCTTCGCAAATATTTTTCCTTAGTACCATTATGCCAAGTTTTACTACAACCTCAAAAGATTTTAAAATATACCAATATCGCAGGTAACAAATTTCCGACAGTGGGATTATTTCACTTTTGTTCATTTATCGAAAAATATCGATGATCTTCCACTTTACGCTTTCTGGTAAGCTTATTTGAATCCTATTATCTGTTAGTTGTAATGTTTAACAGCGATACTCTATTTGATGTTAAGATTTCCTGACAGTAATTTATCTAATATACATGCATATCCAGGAGATAATTTACTGATTAGTAAGAAATGTCTCTCGTGGAAATTCATGATTTAGATTAGTAATGGATAATTATCATAATGAATCTCGGTGATTTGATCATTTACTTGATCCGTTGATTCCCTTTCATCTTTACTTCTTCATGTTGTTTTAATTATTCCAAATCAGATATGACTGCATAGTTTTTGTTATCGTTACATAATTTTTGTTATCAGTAATTGTTTGCAGCAGTAAATAGAATTCCACTGGTGGTGATTCAATGTTTGGTTCAGATACAATTTCTAGAATTTTGACGGTAAAACCAACAACATGACTCAGCCTCAACTTGTATTAAATAGTTTTACGATACAGGTTGCTGCGACCTTTACTGCATGGTACTTTGTTAGTTCAGCATCCAGTATTGTCAACAAAATTACTTTGCAGGTTTTCATCTTTCTTATTTTTTTTCGCAAAAACATATTCAACTATCTTAGATTTGTCATTTACATGCATATGTGCTTGTGTGTAAGGTTAGATTTTAAAAGTATAACATATAGTATAACAGTATAATCATATTGTGTTTGTTTAATTCAGTGAATTCGACTTTTTAGATGTTAACTTAAAGTTTTCACTAACTTATTTTTTACTACTAAATCCTAAGAAATTATCAATCATGTCTAATATTGATAAATTATACTAATGAAATAGCATTTTATAAATATGGAGTACGTGGTGTTTATACTCATATGGTGTAAGTATGAGCATAAACATCATTCATCTTATAAGGAATTAGACATTCGTAACCCTAAAAATGTAATCACAAATTTCAAAATTATAATGTTAAAACTTCATGTAGTTGTTTCTTTAGTCTTTATTTGTCAGATGTATGCATAGGAATGACTTTACTGTAGGAATATGCGTTCTAATATATTACATTTTCATTTTTTAATGCTGGCTGAAGTTTATATTTTATGATAACTTCGTCGGTAATAGTGTTTACCTGCAGTAAAAATTAATGCATTAAACATTTCATTTGCAGAACTATCCGTATCCTATGACAGTTGCCTTAGTGTCACTTTGTTGCGTCGAACTTTATTCCATTCCGGTGCTTCGATTGTTACATATCAAACAACCATCTATAACGAGATATTATATGATATATTATATCATTCCAATATCGATTGGCAAAGTGATCGCTGTTGTTAGTGCATATGTGAGCGTTTGGAAAGTTTCAGTTTCATATGTGCAAACAGGTTATTTTTGTTTTTTAGATAATTAACACAAATTGGATTGCGATATAGATTTAATTAGAGATAAGTACCCTTCAATTTTCAATTAACTTTATTTCTGTAAAGAATAATTTACACCTTCAATTCGGCAAAATTATTATTAGCGATTCAATAGTGTTTTTATACCAGTCAATGAGATTTGATAATAAATTTAGCATCATTTTGTCCTTACTTCTGCAGTTTGATAAATTAATTTCAAGCAAAATTCTCACTTCATATATTTTCAGTAAAAGCAACGATGCCATTGTTTGCTGTTTTTTCCGCTCGAATCATTCTGAAAGAACGCCAATCCAAACATGTTTATCTATCATTAATACCAATTATTATTGGTGTATCGGTTGCGACATTTACGGAATTGTCATTTGATTTAGGGGGTTTATTAAGTGCTTTGCTATCAACTTGTATTTATTCGGTACTAAATGTTTTCGTCAAAAAGGTTCTAATTTTCTATGCTGAATTAATCATTTATTGATGTTAGTGAATCATAGGTAGTTATATAATTTCGAAGAATTCAAGTTTTTTTTCTTGCTACTGTACTTATGAAGACTAAGAAAGAGTAGATATATGCACGTAAGCCCTTTAACAGTATAGACAATCAAGTCTAGATGATTAAGCTCATTTTGATTACTTCTTAATAAGCTAATTTTTTTTCAGTCGCTTTTAACTAATTAAATCAAACAAATATTTGGAACTGTGCCTTTTTCCTTTACAAAAAATTAATGCTCATATAGATACGACGTGGTATTATGTAATAAATGCGAAATATACTGACTGAATAATTGATTATGCTAGCATAATCATAAAGAATACTGATTTTATCACAAATGTAATATTACTGTTATTATTTCAGGTATTGGAAGGTACAGATATTAATCCACTCTATTTATTAGCATTAAATTCTCGCATAGCTGCTATTTTACTCTTTCCGATTTGGTGTTTCCGTGATGGTTTGTTACTGTGGCGTGGTGTTGAGTCAACTGTATGTTATTTTTCTTTCTTTTTTCATTTTTATTTTCGTGCATTTATTGCTTTACTTGATTATTATATTGAATCCATTGTGATTTAGCGAATGTTTTAAAATTTTTCACCTATAACTTTCAATTACATTATGTTTCATTATGGGATTCTATTGAATATGTACTATATTATTTAAACCAGTCCTTTTTTCCTTCCATTCAGATATTTTAAAGAACTAGATGAAGTAATTTCTTAGGTCTTGTCATTCCCTCGTAATTTTCCACTTTTTTTTCCAGAAAAATCAGTTATCACCGCACGAATCAAATTTTGTTATATTTCTGTTACTTTCTGGCATGCTTTCATTCCTCCAAAATTTTTGCGCTTTTATGTTAATTCATCGTTTATCCGCACTCTCCTACGCAGTGGCAAATGCAGCAAAACGTATCACCGTAATATCAGCCTCGTTACTTACTTTACATAATCCAGTAACAGGATTCAATGCCTTCGGGATGTCTTTGTCTATATTTGGTGTTTTTCTCTATAATCGGGTGAGAATTTAAGTTTTGCTTGTCATAAATACAATTCTAATGTGGTAATGAATAATTTTATATTTATGAGTAAGATCTTTCAATTTAAATTTAGTATTCGTATAATTTTCTTTGAATATTTCCAGCTATTTCAGAAATTTTTTCATATTAAAAATGATTACATTAATTTTAGGTCAAGCAGCACGATAAGGAGTATCGCACTTTGCCAAAATCACAAAATGATTTGGCATTGTTTGAGACTTCACCGGTTATTCTAAATGGTTCATTGGTCTTCAAACAGGATTTTACTTCTAAATTACCATCTTTTAATTTAGCCAAAATAATTTGTTGTTGTCCGAAATTGTTTCTTCGTTTCGCAGTGTTTGTTATTGTTATTGTCATTTTAATTTGTTTATTTGTAGGGAATCGAGCTATTGGTTAAGTTTCGATTAATTTTTTTTCATATGCTTACACGAAGTTTGCAGAGTACTAAATTTTTTCTTCACTTTTCGATATGACTAAAAATATTTTTTCTTTTTATGCTTTGCATGGAGAAGGTTGTGTTTTAATTTACTTGAACTATTTTATTTCGATTTTTTGTTAGATGAAATAATGTAAAATTCACGCTCATTCCATCAGTACAACAAGCCTTATAATTTTTCACTTATTTGTTCAGCATGCAGGAACATCGTAAAACCAAATCGAAACTTCATCTTTGTTATATGTATGCTAGATTTCATCAGTGTTAAGTATGAACCACAAGTATATTTCAACTGATCATATTATTTTGCATATTGCGTATCTGTGGCTATCTTTTCTTCACACAGTCAAACGTGAATTATAAGTTTCATTACTAAGTCATACATTTTATATGAGTGATTCATTTTATTTTACCGTATAATATGAAATATTTCTATAGGTTAATTTATTCTTCTTAAAATTATTATTGTTGCCTTATATAGTTATGCCTTAGGAGCTAATATTTTACTTGAATTATTTTGTAAGCAAGCATTCATAACTGAGATAAGCGATAAGCATACATCAATACTGAATTAAGCTATGGCTTTATGTCAGATACGGTCACGATCGGTTTGAAAGAAGAAGAAAACAGAAATCGTGAATAGTATATATTATCTGTTAAAGCATTCCATGCAATCTGTTTTCTGATATGTTTAAATCTTTTCTCAACTTGTTTGTCGATTCTTTTGAATCTGATCAAGTCAAATCGCATTCTGAATATTACCTATAAGTTGGTCCATAATTATAATTTCAGTCTTTTCTTTTAGTATCACTATTTATTCTTTTTTCTTTCCTTTGTAACTCTATTCTTTACTTTTCTTGAAAGACGAAGTTTTTTTCTCCCTCTTAGGCAAATGCTAAGGCATAACTATATAAGGCAATAATAATAATTTTGCTAAGGCAAATTTTTAGTTTTGAGGTTCTAGTTAATTTATTCACGAATAATAGCCACCACTGATAAGTTAAATTTTTTGTTTGTGAAAGTTTTTTAAATAATATTTATACATTTACCATTTCAGCACGTTTCCTTATCGACATTGAAATCTGTATCATTTAATTTATGATCTGGTTAAAAATGTTGCATTGCAGAAAATTTTGAATTGGTTAAATATTTTCATCCTCTAAAAAAAAGATCTTTCCAATTATCTTTTCAAGTTCTGCTTTTTCCGGAATATTTTTAAATGTATTGTTTCCGTTATGTTTATATGTTAGAAGTGATGAACTATTAAAATAATAAATTGATAACTCGTAAATATTTCTAATATTTTAATGCCACGTTATGAGTGCCTTAAATATCTGTCTGTATATATAAGATATAATATATACATGTATATATATATGTCTCAGATATCTGTATGCTCGGAGTAAGTCGAATTTTTCCATTTTGAACTAACTTGAATTGTTTATAAGTCGAATCTCAGCTAGGTTCGTCTCCTATAACTTTTTAAAATAGAAGGGTGGAATTTAGATGAGGTTTTAGGTTATAAGCACATAAACCGTAGAGAGCTTTACATTTTGCGATGACCAGATTGTTGAGGAAAAAAAGGGAGTTTCTTGTCAAGCGTATTTAATTTTCAATAAATAGTGAAACTGATATGAACTTTTCCCATTGATCATTGTCTGTTTCATTTGAGCAAAGCTTGTTGTTGAAACAGTTCACTAATAGCGAATGTGCTCATATGTCGATTTATATAATTTAAAATTTGATTTTGATAGAAGCTTATTTCAATAAAGTAATGAACAATTTGCACAACATGAAATTTTCGCTGAAATTTTGTACCAAATTTTGCTTTTTCGGAAATTTTCTAATTCCTCGTTTTGTTGTGTATCAAACAAAATTGTTAAGTAAATGGTGCAAACAGCTGTATTCGTTTAGAACGAAAGGCGAAACTAATTTGGAATGATGGGACTGTAATTGATATGCCTTCTAAACAGATTTTTTCCTTTCCAAGTTGACAAAATTGGAAAATTGGTTTTTGGACGAATTTGCTAATTAGTTTCTCGGTTTATGAGCACAATTATGCAGCTTTCATGAACCATAATGGAAGAATTTAATTTCATAGTTTATTGTGCTATAAAACATTATTATATGGAATTAAGGAATTTGTTGAAAATTATGCCAAGAGATTAATTTCGAAATAGTTTCAATACCCCGGAGATTTCTTAGGAAACATTCGCAATAATTTTGGGAAGACTTAAATATAAATTAGGGAGTAAGTGGATAATTAAATGTATTCGGTTGTTTCAAGCAATAAATTTTGAAGTTTGAAAAGTCTTTAAAAAAAAGAAAACCAACTGCCTTTGAGTACCTTCCAGTTTCGAATTTGATAAATTATGCAACAGAAAGCTTTTTTTTTTTTTCCAAAATTGAAGAAAACAGACTAGACAGCAATTCCACACTGGTAATTTATATAACAAATTTCTGGTCGAGATGCGAGATGAAAGTTAAAAAGCTTTTTTCTCCAAATTAATTTTGATTTCTTTGCTGTTCAACTGGGTGTTTCATTTTTAAAATAGCCAAACATTGTTCCCGAAATAAAATAACAAGATAATCTTACTTTGACTGGTGTTTTATTGTCAGAAGTGAAGACAAAACATCAGTAGAAAACTTTTGGTAAAGTTGGGAAAAAAACGTTTTGTTGTTTATTCATTATTCGCCAGCAGGAAGAAATTTCGTTTTAATTTGTTGAAGATTAATTTTGAAATAATTATCAAAATCAGATTTAATCACAATTTCCACTTAATCATTAATGCATATGAATGTATGAAAGGAAGAGGAAGGAGAAGTGGTGGAAGTAAAATCTTCAAAAGTTTTTATAATTAAAACTTTCTTGGATCAATTAACATTTCCTAAATAAGATTAATAAATGACATTAAAGTATGGTTCCAAATAGTGCAGTAAATTCCTTGTACGTTAAATTTTATTCAAGTAAATTACGAGAAAGTAGCAAATAAAATTATAGTAGTGATATGAAAAAGATCAAAATTAGATATTCATTCATAATTGGATATGATATGATAGATGATAAATGAAATGAAATAAATAATGTCCAATTAAAATATCGTAGCAAAAGCAGACTTTTAAAAAAGATAGCTTAAATGATGTTTATTAAGGAAAAAGTTATGAATAATTAGTTTGAAACAGTTACAAATATTAAATGTCTATGTAATGATTGGCTGGGTTCTAAAAACAAAAGTTTATGAATTTCGCTCGAAATTGCAAGCAAACGTTTCATGCAATGCATTCCAGAATAATATCTGTGTCTGGAATGTCGCACTACACGTACGTTATTGAGTTATTTTCATAATTATAAATGGCCATTAATTTAGTATCATCAAAGAAAAAAATCGCTTATAAAACAATGACATAGAGTGGAACTGAAATAGTGGCTTGTTTAAAAATACTTGGAAAGTTAATTCATTAATTCAGCAGTTTTATAACAATTATCAATTGCTTTTTGACTGCTTTCTTTTTTGTTGCTAAAATAAAATACAACTGGAAACATTATAATAAATCTCATCTTTGTCAAGTTTTAGCTTCTTTTTTTTTTAGATCTGATATAAAAACAAGCTTAAATTTTAGGAAATTAATATGTTGATTTTATTTTTAATTTCAAAAAATAAAATTAAATAATCTCATGAAAAATGAAAAGTTGGAAATGTGAAAATCAATGATAGTTGAATATTCATAACAACGTAAACTGATAAAAAAATCAAGCATTCAGGAAGTAAAATTAATGGTAATAGCATTATATTATATGAAGCCATCAATCTTTTTTCATTTTCATTATCGGCCTCCACTTCCAGAATGATCGGGAAATGTTCACCTGCAGAATTTGAACATGCACGGATCATATTCGAGCCTGATAACTGAAATTATTGAAAAATAGAAATGTGAAAAAAAAAATTGAACAAATTAAGGAGAAAAGAGAAATGCAGAAAATTTGATTGAAACTTGACAATTACAGTCGGTGACTCATTATTAGAAAGTAACAAATAAATTTGTTGTTGCTAACTTGAAATTATTTTATCATTATTGCAAAGCTTACCAAGAATATTATTTTATCATTATTGTATAGACTTACCAAAAATATCAAATATACAAGCAATACCATCATTTCCAGTTATAATTTTTCTCGGATGATCAACATGCAGCATTTAATCCTTTAAATTTGAAAATTAAGTATTTCCAATAATTAAGTAAATATGCTGTTTAAAAAAAAAACCTCAAATAAACAATTTACATCGAAACTATTCCCATGTTGTTCACAATTGCAGCTGGAAAGACTGCATCATTACTAAATACACTTTCTTCACAGTGATTGCAGTTTGGTAATTTTTCATAGAGTGAACGTCAAAGTGTAATAGATCGATATTCTGGTTCATTCTGTTTTTGGTGTTCGTAGATGCGATAGCGATGTTCGTTGGGTTGGATTTCTTTGTTAAAAAGTGTTATGTGTTGTTTGTTGCAATTTCGTTGATTCAATAATTTGATTCCTGAAGAAGTTTCAACCTTTCTTCCTTTCTTTCTTTCTTTTTCTTCTTGAAAGTTCTTGAGAGTTTTAGTTTGAAACGGTTACATCATTATGTCTACAAGTGCGATAGCAGTATTACGTGGTGATAATGTTAATGGTACTATTCGATTTAAGCAGGTAATATGGTTTACATGACGTATGGAAATTTATGAGAAAAGTTCTGTGATTATTTCACTCATTTAATACAAGTTGTTTTTTTGTTGTATATGTTTCAAAAAAAAAGTGTAGGCGATTTAATTGGCATACCTTAACGTATGAATAGCTCTTTACGTAATACTTTAGCCAAGAAATTGAAATGGCTTTTGTATCCACCAAACAATCCTTGATAGTCTTTTTGTAGACCACGAATGATTTGACAATCTTTGACTGAAAGAAAAAAAAAAACTTTCTTTTTTGAGGATAAAGAAGGATCACCAACAATGATTAGTGGCGAAATCAAAGGTTTAACACCTGGTTTGCACGGTTTTCATGTTCATCAGTTTGGTGACACAACAAACGGCTGTATTAGTGCCGGTCCACATTTCAATCCGTTCGGTAAAACCCATGGTGGACCAACTGTTAGTTTCATTCCCTCCTAAATGATAAGTAGAGGTGGTAAGACATGGTTTCGGATGACAGGTAAGTCAAAAATCCATAAAATTCAGGATTTGTCCAGCTTTTCACTTCGCCTATTCAATTTGTAGTATTTTATTAAACTAACAGTTTCTGTAATAACTTCTCTAGCTTACTTAGAGTACAGTGATAAAGCACTATAATTCCTTATTACTATTGTAAAAAACTTTTGACGGAAAATCGATAATTTACTGAATCATATATCATCCATAATTTGCAGTTTAGGATGAAGAAAGACATGTTGGTGATCTTGGAAATGTCGTAGCTGGAGCCGATGGCACTGCCCGAATTGATTTCTCCGACACACTTGTGCAGGTTTACAAAATAACTTTAAGGGAGCGCGAACATCATGTACTGATCGATTTTTGCATTTTTTTGGTAGTTTATTCTTTGAATTTTCTTTTCTCTTTATTTTCAGTTATCGGGTCCAAACTCGATAATTGGTCGTTCACTTGTTGTACATGCTGATCAAGACGATCTTGGGAAAGGAATCGGCGATAAGAAAGATGAAAGCCTGAAAACCGGTAATGCTGGCGCTCGTGTTGCATGTGGTATTGTCGGCGTTTGTGCTGCTTCCTAAATCGATATTTTTTTATCAGTTTATTATTCAGAAGGAAAATTTATAGTGTAATGATTTTCAAGTGTCACTTTCTTATATTGTCGGTGATCTTATGTGCTGCGAAATTCTTTTGCATTGAAAATGGGAAAATTTGCTTTGTTTGCCGTAACGAAGTTATATCTACTAATTACTCATTAACTACCAACGTCACTCCATTTTTTTTTTCGTTCTTAGTATGTATTGTATAACTTGCTCGTAAATTCCATGCAGAAAATCATTTAAAAAATGTAGCAAAAAAGCATTGTATCTTGAATGGTTTCCTGACGCTTTCACCAGTGGATCCCACACGGTAGCGTAGTAGATGTTTGCGATACTTTTGGTATGATAATCTCATAGCGGCTTTACTAAGCCTAAGTGCCGCAATATCGAAAGATTATCGTGTTCCATGGAAATCTTTATTTGTCATCGTCAATTTGGGAACGAGACTAAATAATATCGCTCTTCCAGATTCCAACTTAGCTTTACATTGCAACTCATTACCTTTCAAAGTCTGAAATTTCAGTTTTTATTTAAAAAAAAATGGCACATACCACACTCTAAAGCTATATTTTTATATGGCAAAAGAGTAGAATCTATTTGTTACCATGAAGCACAATAAAAGTGTAAATTTTCAAATTTAGCAGTATGAAATTGTGGGATTCTAAGATGTTAACCGTTCGTAGGGATTCGTTTTAAATTTTGCTATTGTGGCGGAAATTAAAGTTGGTGTTCGATATTTTGGATTTTGAGGATGTTGGTCCTTTTTGCAACTATTAAAATTTCTAATCGACACTTGACATACAAGGTTAAAGTGATAGATTCTAAATTCTAAATATACTAGTGCTGAAATTAACCGAGAACAGTGGCCAGGAAGTAACGTTTTATTTGTCCGAAATTTAATGGTTGTGGGTCGTAATATCAATGCTTTTCTATTTCTTCTTTTTTTTTTTTTTGTGAAACTAATTTTCAGTTTTCCAACTGTTCATTTTCAAAACTGCTGTAGATACGCAGTAACAGTTAGCATTTTCTACTCGTTCTCAGGCTTTTGTTTCCGAATGGATAAATTTTGTTTCTTCACCAAAATTGAAGTCTAAAATTAGCTGGACTTCGTCAATTCTTCCCTCATAAAATTGAAAAGTGTGTCAAAATATAAGATCGGAGTGAACATTTTATATTTCTCAACCGAACCGAAGCTTTCATATGAAACTGTAAAGAACAGGAAAATGAAAGACATTTTGCTTCCAAAATATAAACATGATGATGCAGAAGATGCAAGCATATTAAGACAATGTGATTGCAATCGTTAAACCCACAGGAATAACATGTAATAAAGAATGGAATCTAAAAGAATTTTATTGGAATGGTGGTTTGTTCATACATAACTTGATGAAGCAAAAATTTTAGGTTCAATTAACAATGCCAATAATACCACACGCAAGACGGCCACCAGCATTTCCGGTTTTCAGGCTTTCATCTCTTCTATCGCCAACTCCTCTTCCCAAATCATCTGGATTAGCATGCACAACAATTGAACGTCCGATGATCGAATGTGGACCCATTAACTGCAAAATACCAAAAAACAGTAGTGAAATTTAGAAAATTATAAAAGGGAACATAGAAATATCATTTTGTATTGTTTCACTGCATATTCTTGTACATACCTGTACATGAGCACTAGAAATATTAATATAGGTTGTACCATCGGCATCGACCATGATGTTTCCAAGATCACCAACATGTTTTACTGGATCCTTAAGAACCATTTATAAATAATGATGAAAGGATAAAAAATCAAAAAAATTAGCTACTAATTATAATTTCTTATAAAAATTATTTGTTTGAAATAAAGAAGTACAGTAATTGTTTATCATTTTGACCAAAACATTTGGAAGAAGATGTTGATAAATCATCAATTTTATTAGTCTAAAAATCATTAATTTAATAAAACTAAAAAGACAAAATAAAAAGAAATTGAGTGAATTCTGAACACAGAATTTTTGGTTCAACTGGCACTGAAAACATCTTGTGCCCATTTACTATTATCATTTAAGAGGAAGTAAAACTAACGGTTGGTCCACCATGGGTTTTACCGAAAGGATTGAAATGTGAACCGGCACTAATACAGCCGTTTGTTGTGTCACCAAACTGATGAATATGAAAACCGTGCAAACCAGGTGTTAAACCTTTGATCATTCCAGTAATTATCGTTGGTTCATTTTTTGCATTCTGCGCGAATTAAATAATAATTTTAAAACTTATCAGCGATACACATACATAGTACATCAGTTATTTAACTAATATAATATAATATATAATATGTGATATATAATATATAATATATAGTGTAT
>PQVD01001735.1:170-19736 GCA_003012265.1 Setaria equina
TTTTTTTTTTTCTCCACCCTTTCGTGATGTTCGAACCGCTCTATCCATTTAGTCATTCATTCATCCATCAATCGATCCTTTCTTTTATCCTCCTGATCATTATCATCTATCAGATCACACATATCCTCGGGTATTACACTCAAATAGCGGTCACTTTTTTTTTTTTTTGTTATTGTGGTGTATATCGAATTTCATACTTTCAAAGAAAAGGAGAAAAAAAAAAAAGCGAATCACTTTATCAGATTAAACAAATTTTTTGCATTCGATAGAACTATTCTATTGGTGTAAAGCGAGATGTGGTATGGTGAGTTGAAAAAAGATGCTGCTATATTGGTGAGGGAATTTGATATACATCGGAATTTCAAAATTTTATACCTTCATTCTAATATTAATTTATGGAAATTCTGTTACTTGTTTCAATGATCAAAGAAGCTGTTCGTTTTCTAACAATCTCATATACTCTTGAGTGGGAATGTATAGGAAGGAACTTTTGTTTCGATATGTTTTCAAGGGAAATGGAAAAATTGCTTTGGTAAAATTTGACGATATATCCTTATGCATCTATCCTTCATCAATCATTCATGCGGTTGTATAATTTCGTGTTACGTTAAACGGGTTTGTCGAATTAACTAACGTATTTCAGATAACGTAGTCAGTTAATAGTAATACAGTGCAGCATATTTGTTTAGATTTATATCTTTTACCGTTGAATTTTTCCATACTTTGTTGGTTTCTTTTTTCGGGAATCTTATTTACATATTATTATTATATGTACTTTACAACGGCAGTGTGAGATAAAATATGTAATGTGGAAAATAAATAGTTGATTGATATTTAGTGTCGAGATGTATAATCTGATAGGCATGAAGTAATAATACTACTTAGATTCATTGATATGCTTTTCATTAATCATACAGTTTATTTAACAAGAATTCACCTATCATTTTGAAATTTCTTTCTCTTTCTTTTGGGATTTTTAATAGTTCGCCTCTAATACGAATCCTTCATATTTGATATCTGACTGACCGATACACGCGATACGTTATGTCCTCAATGTGTGGCATATTATCTCGAAGGAAGGGAGGGGATGTTCTTATATCAGTAGGACACGAATAATGGCTGCTGTTTCGGTGTTATTAGAGTACCATATCTCAAAATACCTATTCATTCTATTCTCTTGCTTGCCAAAATAATCCCTTCATACCCATTTAGGAGTTAAGAAAAAAGCGAGGTAAAGAGGAAAAAGTAAATCCTTTTATGGTAATGAAAAATTTAATGCTTCCTATTTTCCATGTGAGTGAAAAATACAAATTAGTTCTCTACTAAAACATCTTTTTCGAAGTTAGCGTAGTTTCTTCTTGCATAACAGATATTGCTATAAACAGATGAAATAGTCGGTTGAAGTTTCAGATTAATTGAGTCACTCATTTTCGGTTTACCAGAAATAATAAATAGGGAACAAGATTTGAATTGGTGAATTTAGAGAATAGTGATCATTGTGAGTTAGGTGCAATATTGACTGATTCAACAGATGTTACAATTCGTTTCCATCTATCCCACGATGTCTTCGGTATTTGCCAGAATTCTAGACTATTTTTATTTAAAATTTGATTTGGTGAAGTAAACAAGCATGAAACTAACTAACACTACTGTATACATCAGATATGATGTGTAACTGATTTTGTTGGTAGCATTATCCGAGAAATAGCTACAAATTTAATTAATCAAAACTCTGGTAAACGAAGTAATTAGAAAGAAAACAACTGTTGGTATAAATATTCGTTTCACATATTTTTTGCAGTGTTTCATCGAAGTTTTTGCACATCAAAATATATCAGGGGATGCTTGGTATTTGCTAAGTGTCATCTTAGAAGTAGTACATCCATATTTGGTTTATTAGTAATCATATTCAGTATCCAACAATTAACTATGGACAGAAATGGAGCTGTTTTCTTTTTATTTATCCATTATTTACTAATTTATTTTTTTTGTCTATTTGTTTTGATTAATGCCTAAGTTGAAGAATACGGTATTGTTGAGTATTTGAAAGGTTTCGTACTTTTTGTGTGGATTTAAATTTGTTCTTTATCTTGTTTGATTTTTATCAGTTATATATCACAGTGATAATGTTGTTGATGGCTGCAACCATGATAATAATGACAATGGTATTGATATTTCATTGTTATGATTCACAAATCCATAGGACTTCTATAGAAATTAGTTCTGTAAGTATATAAATATTATCAGCTTTGTCATCATTGCCATCATCAACACCGTCAAGGTTATAATCGTTTTATTATTGCCTATGCAATCTTTCTTTCTTTGCTTTTTTCGCTTCATTTCATAATTCAAGAATATTTTGAAATTTCAATAGATATAAAATTTTTTTACTGCTACAAGTCAGGACGTAGTATAATTTCTTAAAATTTTGTTAATGTACAAATTCCATAAAGCAAAAGAAAAAGCAGGTAGGATGATGGTTTGAAATGAAGATAATATTTATTAAGAGAAATGCCATTAAAAAGTCCTGTTTCGGGAAAAATTTCTTTCCGAGCATCTATATGGGAACAGTCTACTGAATATATTTTTTTAAAAGATCTATTTACTTATTAATAATTTTTTTAAAATAAATCACTATTCCATGTAATAAAATCTTGAATTTTTTCGCTAAACTTCCTCTTTCATTAACTGAAATTGCTTAGTGGCAAATAAACTAAACTGTTTGAATTTCAATGAACTCTGATCTTCTAATCTCTAAATCTGATAATGATTGGAGGAGCTTTTTTTTTTTTTTTTCCTGAATATTTTGTGAGATCTAAGTAATACATGCATATGTTAACTGAAGAATTTAGGGATATAATCAAATGTGCATGATTAATGTGTGGATTATTTCACGCGTCTTTCTTATAATAATCGATAATAACAACGATACGTGTGATACTCTTTTTTATAATTTAAATTTAATGTCGGAAAAAAAAAAAATTTGATTTCAGAATTAACAGCTATCAGAACGAGGAAGAGAAAAGAAACGGTGATATTTGTTAAAAGAAATTAATTCCATGTAAGTTTCAGTTAGCGTTTTCAGTTTTAAATTTTTGATACTGCAGTATTTCTTTCAATAAAAGCGTAAAAACAGAATAATTCTGGTACTAAATTATATTAGTGAAAAAGAGCGGATTATCAGTTGGTGAAAATGATTCCCATAAATGGCTTCAGTGATGGTATTGATAACAGTAGTGGCGAGAATGTAGTATAAGTAATATGATGATGACAACTGATAATGCTAAAAAAAATAAATGCACAGTTTCACGTTATTTATTCCAGAGATCACGGTAATGGTTTATAGTGAATGGTGTGATATTATCCTGTATAGGTTTTAAGCTCAACTTTAATTAGATGAATTTAAAATGAGTTCTGATATATCAAAACAAATATAAATGTAATAAGAAGCGCTCAACATCTCGTAATTACATAGGTTTTCATCATCAGAAGATGATCTTATTGATAACAGGGAAGGCAATCTTTTATAATTTTTCTGAAGCAAAATTTACAAGAAACATTTATATATAAATCCTGCAGATCTGTTCTTTCGTTCTAATTCTCGCAAAAAATCGTTGCTTTTTCTCTTTCTCTATGCATGGTGTCATGTATTCCCTGTATGAGCGGATGGATATAATATTAGATCACTATAATTAATGATAAAGCAAAATTAATTTTTTTTTTCTTTTTTGGATTATATATCATTGTGAATTAAGAAAAGAAGCCGATAGATGATCTGTGTGTGAAGATTGATAATTGCTAGTTATAACAAATAATGCAAAGATAGTGACTAAGGAAACACACTGACCAAGTGTTAAAACCAGGCGGTGAAATTTCAATTCCATGTGGTGAAAAATTCACAGCTAATATTTTTATTATATTAATGAAAATATCACTTCTAGAAGTGGAAAATGCAAGTTTTGTTCAAGTGGTAGCGAATTGGTTTTGGACGATACGAGCAAAGAAGTGAGTGATTGTTTAATATTTGGAGAAAAAGATTTTCTATACCCTAAATTATCAATTTGATATTGTAAGATTCGAATATTCGGATAATTATTTCCTCTTTAGTTTCTGTTTCGATAAAGTTCAATCTTAATGTTATAGCACTTTTTCCAACCTTTCTTATGTACTTCAGTTGTCTTTATTATTGTTATTCTTTATTGATTATTATTAATTAATATTAATTTCAGTGGTTACTTGTAATAATATCTGTTTCTAGAAATGGCATTTGTATCCGGCGGAGGAGGTGGTGGAGCTGGAATTGGAGGAATAGGAAGTGGCTTACCGACGGTAGCTCAACCAACAGCAGCAGCATGTGGCATGCCGTCTGGATCCTTACGTCCTCAGGCATGGTTTTATTTGGCTTAATCTGATTAGGGTTACTTTTCGATTCCTCTGCATTTCATTTCTTTCACACAATGAATTTGTTTTTGTCTCTCTTCCTGTTTCTCCAAGCTTTTAAGTTTCAGTAAGCAAAAATCTTGACGTTTGCTTATTTCTAGGTCTTGAGTAATTTCTAGAACTAAGGGTAGCAAATCAGTTCACATTTGATATAATAAAGAAAAAGCGTACTGTTATAAAAAATCAAGTTAACCAGTATCATAAAAGATCAAGCCACGAATATATATGGCAATCATATGAACAACAGAAGAGGCACTTATGCATTATTAAAATTTCAGGACGGGCAAGCGATGTCGCCGCGAGGTGCAGCGTCACTTAGCGCAGCGGCCTTAGCAGCTGCGCAAGCTTCGGCAACTCCGATTCCGGCAGCCCATTTGCTTTACCAACAGTTTTTTTCGGCTGGAGCTGCTGCAGCTCAGTCGCAGTTGTTACAGGGAACTGCAGCGGCTGCAGTGGTATCGCAAACTGCACCATCTCTTCCACCCCCGACGCCAATATTACCACAAGCCGCTGCAGCAGCAGCAGCAGCGGCAGCAGCAAATGCCGTAGCAGTTGCCGCACAGCAACAGCAGCAGCAATCGGTTCCATCTCAGCAGCAGCAAGCAACACCTGCACCGCAGCAGCAGCAGCAGCAGCAGAATCAAGCATTTGTACTGGCGAATGCAGCTCAAGCACTTGCAATTAACCAGTTGCTATTGCAGCAGAATCCATTGCAGCAACAGGTAAATTTGAAATTTACTGCACCTTAGAATGTTACTTGTTATCGCACATCACCATTCTCAATAAACTTTTTTTTTTTTGTCAGAGATATATATTTTTGATTACATCCTTAATCCTTAGACAGTTACGTATTATAAAATTTTTCTCATAAAATTTCAGGTACAAGCGGCATTGGCACAGTTGCTTAATCCATTCGCCTATTATCAGCCCCACCTTACGGCTTTACTGCAACAAAGTCAGCTCAATGCTACCAGTCACATGCAACAGCCACAACAACCACCTCAAATGCAAGGTATATTTCATCGTTGGTCCGTTCTTCCTTTCATGCTAACTGACGGTATCGATGGATCGTTATAATTAGCCCACTCCGGTACAACACCTATTGCAGTCTTTTTTCAATTTAGAATATATTGTCTCTTTCATTGCCAACATTTTCAAGGCTTTTTTACTAGTGAATAATTCTATATTGCTAACAATAGTACCTACTACTTGCATAATAATTATTAAAGGATAAACGATATTTCCGGTTGTACTGTTTGTCTTTCAAGGAAATGCCGATTTTGGATAATGTTATTCCTTCCAAGAAACTCTTTCCATGGCTATTATCTATAAGTAACGTACTCTATCTTAATTTCAGTACAAAATGGGATTGGGACACCGATGGTTGCTCAGCAACAGCAAAAAATGATTGAGAATTTGCTGGTGGAACAAGTGGTTCGAAATCCAACAGCACACGACAAAATCGGTTTGTTCTCCGAATTCTAACTGTGGAAAACTTAGGAACTTTGTAAGACAGATAGAAATGTCTGGTTTAGCTTAATTAAATCCAGACTTAATGTGTTTACCTTGAACAAAATGATCTTATCGAGGAATTTTTAATTATCAGCTAATTAGAACTAAATTCGGTCCTTTTAGTTGACGTTACACTTCTCATTTGTCTTACTATTCTTTTCAGTCAATTAGCCTTTTAAATATTGGTTCTTTTTTTTTTTGATAGCAATGAGACATCTCAATCTTACGCTAAAAGTCCAGGGGCATTTGAAAGGAGAGATTGGGGTGAGGAGAAAAAGGCGAGTTTGTCTTAGCTTAACATATTAGCAATTTAAGATAGCTGCTACCGTAATAATCATTAATAATTAGAATCAATATTGGTTAATGCGATATGTGATTATTGTTAGAATCGTAAAACTAGCTTCATGGAATCGTATCGAAACAAAATCTTTTTAAGATATAGCACAGCCAGTCGTGGCGGATAATAGAAATGTCGGATTGCTGACAAGTGCAGAGTCGGTGAAGGAACACATATCGCGATTGATTAGCGAAAATGAAGCAATTTTGGAACAGAATCCGGGTCTTATCAAAAGGCGTCCATATCATCGTCAAGTAGGCTCTCAGTCGTCCATTGAACTTGAAACGGGTATCAGAAGTCAAAGTAATTCACCAGGTACATTTTCATTTAGTTCTTCAAGAAATAATTACTTGTTACTTATTCAGTTAACATTTTTCTTTTTCGGATCCTAATACAAAGTTGATTTATATATATATATAATATATGGAGGAAAATGTTCAACTTTTGTTAGATATAATCTAATGTAAAAATGCAAATGTCATTTTCTAACTTTATACAGGTTTGCGTGATGTACGCTTGCAGTTCAGTCACAGTCAGTCATTTTACGAATCACACAAACCACTTGCTGTACGAGTCACCGGTGGTCCATTAACCAATGGTCATCCAATCATAAAAGCACCAGACAAATGTACATGCAATTATTGCGAATTAAAATTCCCAAATGATGCTGCTCTTGTTGCTCATGAAATTCGTTGCAGCAAGTTGGTTGCCTTTTGTTATTTTATTTTAATGATGATTTTTATTTTTTCATCTTCATCTAACCACTTATGTTTGTTTTTTCTGGTTGCTTTTTTTGACTAATTAACTATATTCTTTCTCCTTTTTATTCATCGGTGGTCACTAAAATAAGTCGACGTCCCACCTTATATAATGATTTTAGCATCTTCTTTTGTAACTTATCATTCTTCACTTCCAACGTTCCTCTCCCATGTACTGTTGGAAAAAGAATACTAATCTTGAAATTTCACTTTTTTTCTTGGGTTCATCATCATTCTCAAATCTATTTGCCGATATTTTTCGAGATCCAAAAAAGTAAAGAAAGTGAATCCTTTTGTCTATAGCAATAGTTCAGAAAGTAAACATTAAATCATTACTCGACTTATTTTAGTAAAATTATATATAGTTGTGACAGAAGGGATAAGCTATTAATAATAAATAGTGTGTTAGACTTTTATTGTCTTGTTATCAGGAATGACAGTTGTGATAAGAAATGGTACAATTATTTTCATTTCTTGCAGGCGTGCTGAAATACATTCGCAAGCAACTTCTTCATCAACTTCATCAACAGCAGCAGTAGCTGCTGCACATCTTCAAATAATACAGCAACAAAATTCAGTAAATACGGGAACAGTTGATTGTATTGGACGTAAGTCGAATACTTGCAACAATATAGCTTCCTCTCCTGTATTGCATGAAAATCGTCATCCACTTAAACGGCGCCTTCTAGCAGCTGCAGAACATCTAGATGAAACGCAGACATCTGCAAACAAAACTCCTAAATTGGTATGAAGTTTGATATACTATGCTGAAATTTTACATTCTTTTTCAGTTTTCAATAACTCTTTTTGAGGCAGTCCTGCACTATACGTACCCCCTTACTTGACATCAGTAAAGTCCTTCCTCGACATTTGACACTTGTTCAATTCTAATGTTCGGTTTATTTAGTAATTAATGTTTGCAACTCTTATTTTAAAATTTTTGCCTGAGTTAATGCTGTCCAAATCAGATGTAATACTTTCCACATGGTATCATTTGCTGTCAGGATTATATCTTCTGTTATTCAATTTAAAATTGTTTGGTTTTAGGAAGTCCCCAAGCCGAATGCAAATGTTGGAAGTCCAATTTGTATATCATTACCTGCAACACACCACAAACCACCAGTAGTTCCGCAACGATGTGTCATCAGTAATAGTAATACGAGTAGTGGTAGTATTGGTAGTAGTAGTAGTACAAATGCTGCTAATGATACTTCTGCTTCCGCTACACCAACAGTAATAATGGTAACTTCTCATACTACGAATCAGCTTGTGGTTTCAAAGAATGTACAAACATATCAACGAATATATCCTGCTGCAGCGGTTCCTCAAGTATATTTGCATAATTCATTCATTTCACTTAAATATCTGATATACGATTAAGTTGTCATATGTTGCACTCTATTTCCCTCTTTTTTGAAGTTGAGAGGTGATTTGAGGCATAATTTTTTTTTTTTTTTCATTTATTCTTATGGTTTTTTTTTTACCTGCTTCATAACTCATGTTTGCGATTTTTATCATTTTTCTAGAGTACCAGCGCTGTAGCCAACAAACCATACATTTTAACTTTGAATGATGTGTCAGCAGCTCGGAATGATGGTACGTCACGCCGAAGTCGCATGCGGAATATTACTACAGAAACATTTGCTACGTTAAACAAACCACAGCCAATGTTTTGCGAGCATAAACCGAAACTAAGCATGTACAGCAACTGGCAACAAGTTAGCTAGCATTTTATTATGAGACTTGGACTTTTTTTTTATTTGGTTATTCAATCACTAACGTTTGGATTAGCATTTAATGCTATTTTTAATAAAATAGATTCCTTCACCTCGTATTCGAATTTATCGGATTTCATATTAACGCAGTGAGTTGTGAAAATGGAATTTTTTATTTGAATTTATTTGATAATTTTCTTTTCCTATTTTTTCAAAGTTTAGTAGCACAAAAATTTTTCTGTAATCCCATGTTCTTTCAGAGTACCGTAGATTCAGAAGAAGCAAAATTGAATTTGCTTTACATAAGCACATGTTCTACAAAACCACGAATGGGTGTTAAACAACTCTGGAGGTATACTACAGCATTACGCGAAATGGGCGTTTTGAAAGTGACACATTCTTCGTTTTGGGACTACTCGACGAAAGTATGCTATTTTTTAGTATCCACAGAATTACCTTCCTTTATCTGTTTCCAAAACCACTAGAATTTGTCGGATCAAAATGCAGTGAACACACGTAGATTTTGGCTCTCAAATCATTCGCACATTCTTGGATCCTATTGCTTTCTTATTTTATATGTTTGCTAGGTTTCAAACCACTGTGTTGTACGATAACCTTGTATTTTTGCTCGGTAAAGTCAATCGTAATTTGCTAGTCTTTGTGAGCTTTCCTTGTTTAAAACACAAAACTGAATTGTCATCGTACGTGATTTCTAGAAAGTAGAATATAAACAAAAAGAAAAAGGAGCTAATTGTATTGCAGATACGTCTACGTCAAAATACAGTGGCTACAGCAACAACAGCACCACCAATGAATTCCCAGGCGGTGATTGCGACTTTCGTCCAGGAGCGTTCTTCCACCGTAGCGTCGACGTCAGCGACTGTTTCAGCGACCAGTGTTGCTAGCTTTATGCAGCCAAGGAATCCTCCGAACGGAAGGAGTGATAGTGATGCCAAAATCAGTGACAAGGAGAACATGACAATGACGGAAAAGGATCGGAATGCTTTAGCTTCTTTAAAAGAGTATATTTCTTATATCTACTACTATTCCAGTTATCCTATAAGTCTGTGGACTTTATTATCAAAGTATGATGAAGAACTGACTTCCAGAAAAAAAAAGAGATTTATCTTTTTCATTCAAAAAGAGATCTGAATCCCGCACACTTTTCGTCGGCTTGAAATATCGCTAGCATGCATCAACAGGTCAATCATGTTGAATTAGGTTGCTAGGCCAAATTTTAAGTGCTAGAACTCTGAAATTCATATGATAAAGGTGACAAAATTATTAGCAAAAGAAAAATTTTATGTAAGGTCTGATTCATTTAGTAAATCGAAATCGATGTCTAGCCATTTACGTAATTTCACTTCACTGTGACACTGAAAATTAATGGCAAATTTGCATTTACTTTTTTCAGAATTAGCGATAAACAGCAATCACAACGGAGTCGAATTGTAAACGAATCAACAAAGACACTATCTCAAAAAATAGTGGGAGGTTATTTCTCAAATGAAGTTTATGTATATGTCCGTGGGCGTGGACGTGGTCGGTATGTTTGTGGTCGTTGTGGAATACGCTGTAAAAAACCGTCGATGTTAAAGAAGCATATCAAGTGGGCTGGTTTTCCCTGTCATACATATTTCAATTTATATTTAGCAAAATGTCGCACTAGAGCATATATTCTTATCAATTCTCTTCTAATATTTTAATTAAAGTTTGCATTCATTTATAATTTAACTGCCAAAATCCTTAAATTCACATCAGCGAAATAGTGATATGAATTAAATTGAATTGAATTGTCAGTTGCATTGCAGAGCTTCGCTTGATCTATTCGTTGATTATCTTTAGGTCACATTCGGATGTGAGGCCATACGGTTGTAAACAGTGTAATTTCAACTTCAAAACAAAAGGTAACCTTACTAAACACTTGCAATCCAAAACACATCGTCGTCGGATGGCTGAAAAAGAGAAGCAAAAAATGACTGAACAAGATTCGGATAGCGACCATGATCGATTGGAAATTGCGAGCCTTAGTGGAACTGCTTCAACCTTTAGTAATGATCCACTTTCAGATGACGAGTGGTAAGTTTTTACTCAAGAATTCCTAAGTGCAGAATTTAATTTTCAAATTCATATTTGTGATACACATATGAACAGTCCTAATCTTACTGATATTTCCCAAGTTCGTTTTCTAGTTCGTCAGACGAAGAATTGCGACCACCTTGTAATGACAAAAACAAGAATATGTACCGGAAATTTGGTCAAGGTGGCTTTTCTTCTTTATTTCTAGTTTTTTAATCGAAAAAAGTTAAGTTTGTGCTAAAAAAAACTAAAATTCCCCTCCAGCCTTTTGTGTTAGTGACATATACATTGGCAGTAATTTTTTGAAATTCTCTTTATGTTCAGGTAAGTTATTTCTAAGCTAATATGGTCTTTTTCTGACTCGAAATGCTCTTGTACAACTAGCTCTTTCCTGATACTTCACTGGATATTTTATTACTTATTTCGAAACATAACTGAATTTTTGTTATTATATTTGTCAATCTGTAATGACATGAATTTAGTTTTTATTAATATTCAAGAAAATACATTGGTGGAACGGACTGCTCACACACCACCAATGTTATGGATTGTTGGTGAAACGGTATCTGAATGGTCGAATCCAATTTGCTCGCGGTCATGCCATAGTGCTCCACCTAGTGCACGTTATCCATCGGAAGGACGAAAGCAGCAAAAACTTTTGGAAACAAATTTTCTGTTAAAAAAGGTAGTACTTGTTAAATTTTTCCTAACGCAACGATACCGATCTCGATATTACTAGTATGTTAATTTCACATTTTAAGGTTTTTTTTCCTTTCAATGAAAAAAATTTAGGATACTTCGGATGATTTTCGAGGCTCTGAACTAAAATCGTTAGCAGCTTGTGCTGTACCAATAGTTCAAACACTGGTACCTACAACCAGTGATTGCTCACAATTGCATTCAGTAACATCCTTCATAACAGAACAACAACCTTCAGTGGGTGCATTCTTTGCTAAGGAGGTCTGTAAAAATCGTTTAAGCATCCTCTAAGTAAATATTACAAACTTTGACCTTTTCCATCGTATATGTTGTTTTATAATACTCATCAGATATCATATTTGTGTCACTCAATAAATGGTCATAGAATAGCAATCTCATTCTTTTTTCTGGCTTTGCCAAATATTATTTAGTTTTTATTATTATGAGTTTTTTATTCAAGACAATGGTATGCGATATCTGCAAGCGTGCGTTTCGAAGTTCAACGGAGATGACATTGCATCGTAAAATCCACTTAATTGGACCATCAAATTCACGTATACGGTCCTACCAATGTAATGAGTGCAAATATTCAGTTCGGTCGCGTAATGCTTTACAGCGGCATATGGAAGAAAGGCACGGGATTGTGGAAAACTTGCAAGGGGAACAATTGAATGATTCAGATAACGGTATGTATTTGTAAGCTGGTAGATGTGAGCTTTCTTCCGTTAATCAGATTTTTTTTATTACATAAATTCTATATCACTCCAACATACATGGTCTGAAAAATCGAGAAAGCATAATAAAATGTTTCAGTGTTGGACTGAATACCAATATTTCAACTAAGCAGGAAATACTGCTTCATTTTATTTTTAGGGATCTCAGGTGAATCCAAAATTATCACTGGGAAAATAGAAGGAGTTAGTTTAGTCGTGAAGATCTGTCTCAGTAGATTGCGGATGATTCAAGTATTCAAAATAACAGAAGACTTGAATCAGTTTTTAGAATGAAAAAATTATTTCAGAAGAAACCAATACAAATTTGTCTTCTATAAATCCACGATCATTTATGTGTACCGATTGCAATATTGGGTTTCGAAAACACGGAATTCTCGCGAAGCATCTCCGTTCCAAGACACATGTTATGAAGCTAGAAAGTTTACGTATTATCCCAGAAGATTCGCTCTCATTGATAACACGTAAGGAGGGAGGTGTATATCTGAATGAAATTGACACCACAGATTGTGAACGTGCACGGCAAAGTATTCTCGGTTAATTTTTTTTTTTTTTTTGTTTTATTTCGCCCCTTCATTATTGATAAGAACAATAATCTAAATTTTATGACGAAATGTTGTGATTTTTTTTTGGTGATAACCGCAATGATTGATTACTCAGTTGATTATGGGAATAATTTTTGTAAATTCCGATTGAAGAATAAGTTTTATTGAGTTTCATCTGCATGCTTGCAAATCATGTTTAATTAAATCTTTTACCTAACACTTAACTTGAAACCAACGTTTGCATATCATTGCAGTCGAAATTTACATTAACTTGAAAATGCCTACCAAACCTAAACATAGAAGGTTTGCATCAGGAAGACCATTACTGAATAATATTATCTGTAATAAAAAATAATTTCCAGGAATCATTTCCACATTGCGTGACTCGAGTGTTTTGGAATGCCGTGAACAAATGTTGCATTCTCCAGTACCACACTTGCACACTACTACGAGCAGCAGCAATAATAGTAACAGCACTAACGTTACTAGCTATTCATCGCATCAATTGAAGATACAGCGGTCCCCCGTGCCGTCAACTAGTCAGTCTTTTGTTGAAAATAAGCGAATCTTTTGTGGCCAGCAGCATACATCCAAACGTTCCGAATTGTTAACAGCGAAAACTCAGGTATATGTTTTTCATCTTGATGCAAAAAAAATGAGACGATTGATATGTAAGCAAGTAGTGAAGAGGCAGCGAAAAAAGTGAGAAGCGAATTCATAATATTTTTTAATCGTTTTTCTTGTGTCACTTTTTCTTCGGTCTAACGAATTTTGTCAATTGTGTAAATATGGTAATCTTTTAGAATGAAATATCCAGAAAAGCCGATATGACAGTATCACAACGAAAAGCAGATGAGTTGAATGGGAAGTCGATTTCGGCAAATGTTTGGATGCCACCAAAACTTGATGTAAATTCGGTATGAATTTGAGTTATTTTCTGCTGTTTTTTTTAACTTCTAAATGGTAGATCTTCGAAGATATACAACATGAAAATTCTTTTAGTAGATACAAACTGATTAACAAATCTCTTCTTTATTCTTATGTCCGCGAACTTTTTTTCCAGTGGACAGTTTTATCGAATATCGGAGAACACCTTTGGTTAAATAGTTCAGGCGATAAGTCTTTGTATTTTGTATAATTTTGTTTATCCTTCCTTTATACTATAGTATTGTTTTTCTCAGTGTTTTTTAGACTTCTGATCGTCGCTCCTTTGATGCAGTCTGTCGTCCAGCAGTTGATTCCGCCGCTCTTTCCGATAATGGTAAGTTACTAGCTTGGAGTTTCAATAAGAATGTTTAGTAACCTTTCTTTTACAAGCTTCCGTTAACACATTATCAGAGTTGCTACAACACGTGTTTTCCAGTGTGTTAGAATAATTCCGAGGTTTATCATGGACACATGAAAGAAGTTATTGATATTCAGTTGTTATATTTTATATAATTGTTAGATCGCTATTTTTATTGATAGGCTCGTCTGTACGATCTGATGAAGCAAATAGTGAAGGAGCTGGACGTAGTGAAAGCTCGACTCCAACGCAGCGTGTTTTAGCTGGTACAGCGCCATCACCCCTTTTACCAGCTTCTACCAGATGCAATCTTTGTGAGGTCAACTACGAATCCAGCTTTGATTTACAGGTAGATCCTTAGCAGGCCAGTACGCAGCTGATTTTCTCACGTAAATGCGTGAATTTTCGAATGATATTGAATTTTCAATATCTCTTTCAAACTTTCCTTGTGACTTAAGGGTCCAATTCTTATTAAGTCACGTAAATGTTGAGTGTCACAGAACCATTTTTTTTTTTTGGAAATTACACGAATATGATCTACTTACAAAAAATTGTTCTCCTTGCTACCATTCATCCATTCCATGTTTAGGTACATCTTCACGCTGATCACGTAATGCTGCGAGATGGGAAAGATTTTTGTTGTCCGAAGAAACAGTGTGACAAGGTTTATCCAAGTCGTGAAAATCTTCGGCAGCACATCGCTGCACACTATCACGGCGGTGCTGCCGCACCTTTGCCAGGTTCTCTTTTTCTCAAAAATCAGACTGATTTCTTCATTGGTATAGAATCAGTTGTTATTTAAGATTATAAAGTTTTATCCTTCCTCCGGATTTGTCTTGATGTTTTAAGCATTATTTTTTCAAGATAGTCGTGACGAGATTGAGAGTGCAATCATGGTGTTATCAGATACCACTGAAACAGCGGTAGTCCTGCATCGTAAATTAACTAGTTCAACTCCTGGACAGCATGCAAATTCAGTGCCGAATCATAGTCCCAATGCACCTGAAGAATCTCATACAGCTTGTTTGAAAACATCCTCATCTACCGCTACGTTGGTATCATCGGTGGACTCTGGCGATTCAGGCACTGGCACTACTTTAACTAGGTATTCTGCTCTTCTGCATCATACATGGAAAACAACGTAGTTTTAGCAGCGTTGTGTCTTTTGAAGTTTTTGCTTTCTTTTCCTTACTCAAGAAATTGGATTAGAAATAATTCTATTCCCAGTTTATGTACATATAAAACGTTAAATTTGCAAATAATGAAAATTCGAAAATACAAGGCATAATTCAAGCTGTATTCATCGATCTCAAAATTTCGTATTTATACTAGCCTCAGATAAGGAATGAAATAAAAAAGGCAAGTAAGTGGGAAGAGCAAATAGAATAACAAACTTGTGAAAAAAATCAGTGTATGAGCATGAAGAAATTTCGAAGTCAGTGAGCATCGAAATTTCATTACACAGAGGCTAAGCTTTTTGTATTTTGCGCAAATTTAAAGTAGAATTACTTTTAATCTTTTATGTCATCCCTATTAATTTCCTTTTTTTTTTAGCAATGGACTAATAAGACAGCGTCAGCCACCAAAATTTGGCGAAATTGAAAAGACAAATGGATGCAGTGTTGTAGATGCAGCTGCTCAGGTGAATTCCACATTATAATTTTTATTCGTCTTCATAACTGAAGTTGAGAATGCGTCATACATCTGATCCAGTAAATTTGACCGGTGTTCTAGTCTTTTCTTTTTCTCTCTCTCCCCTCTCCCTCCTCATTTTAATGAGTTCTAATAACTTAAATTTAGGACCAGAAAAGGTCAACATCTATGCAGCCGACGATATCATCTCCCGGAAGTGTCGCAGCAGTGTCGGCTGCTTTACCATGTGCCATATGTGGACAGTCATTCCCCGATGCATTTGCTTTGCAACGACATTGGCTCTCACACGTCTGCGATCGTCCACATATTTGTAAACAGTGTGATGCTGGATTTACAACTGCAGATGCTCTGAACTCTCATGCATTAACGCATCAAAACAGCAGACGTGAAAGGTGATAAGTGGATTCATACATTTGTACATGTTGGGCTTCTTACAAAACGAGTAAATCCATGAGGAATACTGATTATATCAAATTGAAGAGGTGTTTTACAGTGGATAATCTCCAATTCATCTGATCAAATATTAGCTGTTGATCGTTGGTCTCACATCAGCTAAATAAATATCGTCCTAATCATTCCACTATTTAGCATCAAAAAAAA
Source organism: Setaria equina (assembly GCA_003012265.1). Lineage (NCBI taxonomy): Eukaryota > Metazoa > Nematoda > Chromadorea > Rhabditida > Setariidae > Setaria > Setaria equina. The sequence continues at coordinate 16,525 of PQVD01001735.1, forward strand.
AAAAGAATCATATTACTTTTAGAATCGAAATATTTATAAATTTGCACTCTTTCTTTGTAAAGCTTGCAAGATCAGTGATGAATACTGGCAATAATATTCAGTATTCAGATGTTGTTATATATATATAATATATATCATAATGTATAATAACCAGGAGATATGTATGCTTTAAGTTATTTGATCTGATTAGCATACAGTTTGAAACTTTTTTGCAGGCTGGTTTTTAATAGTTGAATTAACTGATTGATTAATCAGTGACGATAGGTTATGTTGATTTATGCCTTTTTTTTTTTAACATAAATAGTTTTGGAATGATCAGAATTTTCCAGCAGTTTTAGTAATTGTTCTATTACAGTCCAGGAATAAAACAAGTTTCCAAATGAAGCTGCCCTTGTTGCTCATGAAATCTGTTGCAGCAAGTTTGTTGTCTTTTTTCTTTTCACTTTTCAAATTTTTATGAGTCGTTTACTCGTTAATCATTGTTTATTCTTCGTTTATAAGGCATTCGTAATTGTCCTTCATAATTTTTTTAAATTTGAATATTTTTTACTGTATCTCCTTCTCTCCCACATACCCACCGGTACGCAATATAACAATGATGAATGCCGTTTGAAAGCATTTCTAACATATCTCTCAAGGCATTACCTATTCCTGACATTATCACATATCTCAAAATGCTTAATAATCGGAAACATTCAACATGCAAATATGCATCAGGTTATTAAAGTTAATTAACCGATTAATTATTAGTGAAAATGCGATATACTGACTTCTTTGTTATTTTTCTTAACATAAGTAGTGGAATAGGAGAAAGTTGCAGTACTTCTGGTAATTGTTCTGTTAAACATGCAGAAGTAAAACAAGCACTATAAGCATTGTTACCTTTTTTTTCTGGAAGTGCCACATTTCTAAATTTTTTTCACTATTTAATTTTAATTATTGTTTGCTTGGATATCATGTTCCTGATAAGAAATTGTTGTACATGGCGATCGCTAGTAATTCATTTATTTACATTTTAAATGCTCATTTTCATATTACGCGTTTTCATTTGCCGGTGTTTTTCCCTGTTCCACTTTTTTGCTTTGTGTATTCTGTGAAATTCTCAAATTTATATAATTAATTTAAATATAAGAACTTTTTTTTTCTGATCTCCGGATGCTTCTCATCATTTTGGAGCTTAACATACATTGGCACATGGGAAATGCCTTTTCGAATTTGAATAAAAAAGTATCCTCACAAATGCTCAAAATATTTTTAAAATTAGACACTTTTAACGAAATTAATATTCAGAAAATGGTGCTTCATATTTAGATGAGTAAGGATTCTGTTTTTTTTTTTTTTTTCTCTCTTTGATTGTTTTTCGTAACTTCGATAGCTTATTATGCATTACAGGAAGTGCATCATAAGTAAAACTTCCCATAAACATATATATCAGTTGTCCCAATTATGAACCAAATCGATTGGCATAAATGTTCTTTAGATTTTAAAATTTCTATAGCGAAACATTCACATCCTAGTTGAAGATCAGCATTTTGATTGTTAATATTATTTCAAAAATCTGGAAAACTGTTCATGACTGATTTTGTAGGCGACTAATTTTAGTTCATAATTGGAAATTCTTGCATAACGCTTTGTTTACAATTGATACTAAAACATTTCTGCTTGATGAATCCAGAATCATTTTCCGGTGACTTTATATTTTCTCATAAATAGCATGAGACGAAATATTAGGAGATGGAGTGGAAAGTAATTAATGAATTCTTGTGATCTCATAAGCAATGTACCGTAATGATACCCATACAGCACTTCAATATTAATTTTGAAAAACATTTGAAATATAATTGAAGAAGGAGACCATATGCTTGCTAGAAGTAATCATTTTTTTTTTTTTAATTTTATTTTTGAAATATTTGTTATATTTATATACCTATTATATACTTCTGACCATTGTCATGTGCTGTATTGATCAGTTGTTCCAGTTAAAATGTTAATAATGATTAAAAATGCGGATGTACAATAGGAGTATGAAAGATACATGACTATTGATCCATTAATTAGCTCTGTGTTTAGAAGTTTTAATTAACTGTTCCGATAAAATTACCACGCAAAATTCATTTCGTTCAAAGATTATTTAGCTGAGGTGATGAAGGTTTCATTGAGTTCTCTTCGAACATCTGCAACGTTTCTATGAGTTGGAAACTTGTGAAGGTCAAAAAATTTGTACTATTGAGATAACTGGTATATTTTAAAGAGAGCCTGTCTTTTCTTCAACAATAGTAGTGTAGTGTTATAGATGCAATCTGTTAGGGAAGCCTTAAAGTGAAATTTATTCTATCAGCTAAGCAAAGCCGGTTCTAAAGTCCTGTAACATAACAGATTGTTATTTGGACATTTCGGCAAGACATAAAATCCGGTACTTCCGTGTGTCTAGAAGAGTCTGTCTTTTCATAGTTGTCCAGCTGATTTCTAGCCACATCATCTATTTGTTATTGAGCTAAAAAAGTGAGTTTGAAATTGAATACTTTCAAATTTTCCAATCGACTAATTGATTGGATTTTTCATTTTCTGGAAAAGCTTATTGAATTTGAATTTGTGTTTCATTTCAAAAATTATCAAATACTGCTGAGGAAATGTTTCCCATCAATCTGTTGACTTGAACTAGAAAGCTTTAATATTTCGAGAAAAGTAGCCAAGAAACTGGACAGTCCAGCAATTAGCGAAATGCTTCATTCAGTATGCTGAATGTGAATGTCCAAACATCCCAAGTTAAAGGATGATATGGTCCCGAATTTCAGGATTGACCTGTGTTTTGTTCAGTTATTTATTATCCTATATAAAATAGCGATGTTTTGGGAATACTTTTTTTTTCCCTGACCATTTCTCATCAGTGGAAATCTAAATTGACCTCTGTAATATGAAAGTTCACCAATTGAGTTTTAATAATTACCAGGTGCACGAAGTAACAATCAATCACAATTGCCCGTTGCAAGAAATTTGTCGTAATACATTAATTAAAATTAAATCTTTGGCATATAATTTAAGGCAAAGAATTCAGTCACAATCGTACTCGTACAAATAAGTGATTTATTAATCATCTGTATTATTTAATTAATTTCAGTAAGTATTTTTTGTAGCTTCATAATTTCGCTTCAGTTAGAATGATTTATTAACACCAGCTATAGAAACATTGAGGAGTAAAAAAAAAAAAAAAA
>PQVD01001747.1:0-38797 GCA_003012265.1 Setaria equina
ATTGATATGGACAACTTTTTTGACAACATGAAGTTTTTTGAAATGCAGAAGAAAACTGTTAATTTGTTATTTTAGCCGAACCAGCTCTGATAAATTGATTTTGTTCTTAGTTCATTTACTTGAAATAAGATTCAATAGATCTTGACAAGTAGCTATTGTTTAAAAGTTTCAATTCGATTGACATTTATTCGGAACTTCAAAACATGCTGATGACTAATGAAATTCTAATTATGGGTAATAAAAGGGATGATTAGAACCAGTCAGTCTATTTTGATCTTTCTCTGACACCGTTTTCTCGTTTTCCGCAGTTTTAATTAAGCAAAGTAATTAAGTTAAAAAGTATTAATAAAAGTTCTCTTTGTCTGCCTATTATTAGGAAGAAGTGTTAAGCTTATCATTGCGGAAAACTATAACCATTCAGGGTTTTAGTGAAAGTATATTTGGTGTACGATATCATAATCATTAATGGAACTTTTTCCAGAAATGATTTCTGCGCTGACATGGTTCGCTCATCAGTAAATCACATTCAAATGAGTTCCAGTAATATTTTAAAAATCTTTTCCTTTTGCTTCCAAAGTAGCAACAAATTGATCATCCTTTTTCATCTTATTATTTTACTGTTTAGATAAAATTTAATTTAAGATACTGATAAATTAATGTAATCGTTGATAATCACTTGTCTTCACCGAAAAGATCAGGAGAACGAGACCAATCTTTCTGTTCTTTACATTTCCAGTACTGACTTTGATATATATAACGTGGTGTACCGCTACTATGATCAAAACATTTCTTGAACCATATTGGTCGTTGAATTATTTTCTGCCCACTTTCGAGCATATCCTGAAACTTCTGAGTGGCTATAAAATCATCCGAAGCAAATTTGCATAATCTGTAAAATCCTAAATACCTGATATTTTTTAGTTTCAATACGTTGTTTCTTTTCAAGACGTCCTTTTTCCTGATTTGCCTTATCCCAGTCTCCGTTTTCCATCATACGCATGTCAGGCCGATGTCGAGAATCTGTCGGTGCTACACCTTCCTAAACAAAATCAAGATTTTAATGAAATTGATCTTTCTTCCGTTTTAGTGGATATGTTCTTCATTAAGAGTATATGAAACTGTTTTATTTAGCATCATCAATTATGAAAGATTTCATAAATTTTCTAGAACTTAAGTGCTAAAGTTATTATTCAGATATTCATTTTTCCCTTCCAATATTTATTTCTCTTTTTTTGGCTAGCAATAGTTAAGCCTTAGCTTCCCATCAAATTCTTGTAATTTCTTCAGTTCGTATTTCCTTACTTCTGGTTCATTCAGTTCAATCGCTAAAGACGAGTAATTGTACATTAATTCTGATTCTTTAGGCTGGGTATTCCTTGTCCAAATAACTTGGCCTTCCTGAAGAAAAGCTTTCTCACTTTCTGCAAGGCGATTTCTACTCACCGCAAATCGTATTCTAGAGATGATCGAATAAAAGTCATATATATTCCCGAACTTTTTAAATGAAATTAAAAGTTTCGCACGAAAATTTTTGCATAAAGATTTCAAAAAATGAAATGACTAATATTCTATAGTAAATATTCTATAAACCGGAAGTTTTTTGTAGTCATAGAAATGATTGATAGATAGGGAAAGTAAGTCTGTTAGGTTTTCGAAAATTATAATTTCCCAGTTGGCCAATTTAATGAGAATTTATAGCGCTAATCATCAAAGTGTTGAGCTTGCATTCTTTAACTGTCAGAACAAATATTATTTTGTTCTAATGAAAGGAAAAAACAAATATTTATGGAGAAAATAGGTTTATTTTTATCATTTCTAAATTGTGAGGCAAATCGTTTAACGAAAGTTCGAATATTTGTTTTAAATTTTAATCCATTTAATTTAAAAGTAGCAATTTCTTTGCTCATTTTTTTCTTCAGACACCTCCAGTACAAAACAAAAAGTCTGTGCTATTGAATAAACTCAATACTTACTTTAAATTCATTACTTCCTTTTGCTATAACACATTTTTGGGTCCAATCACCAGTCAGACAGTATAATTCTTTTCCAAATTTATCACATATTTTTCCGGAAAAAGTGCGCTCGTTATCAGAAGAGAAAAATCGATGACGAGCAAGAGTGAATACACAAGTTATACCATCCGGTTGATTCTGGAATTTTTACTTTTCTGTTTTCACATATTCCTCCAGAAGTCCTTTAATTTTAAATGGCCAAGCTACTTCACAACAGAGCAAATGATATGGCTAATCTTCGAAATCCAAAGGTTAAATTGAAGTCTAGCATATGGATTTCTACTTCGCTAATAAATCTACAAATGGTTCCGAGAAAATTAAGATTAAAAGTTGTTCCTAACTAGTATTTATTTAGAGTAGCACAATATTTTCATACCATAATAACACAACTTCCTTCATTATGTACTGTTATTGGACCAACGATAAAACCTTTGACAAGTGTTTTAATATCTTTCATTGTCCAATGATAGAACGATTTTGTTTGCTGAAGGAATCTTATTTTATAATTTGCTTGGAATAATAATTGCTTATTAGTACTAAACTGTGAAGAGTTGGAGTTTTTCTTCAACTAAATTATTTTTCTTAAAAAGAATTCAAGTCTTTACCGGAAAGAAAATGCTGGCTGTACCCTCTGCAAATATTTTCATAACCGTTGCTTGAAACTGAGAATGTACATCCATATCTTCATCCAGAATCCAGCCGTTTCCTTCCGCATGAATTGCACTGATCGGTGGATGATGACTTACCTGCAATTTCAACCTTCCTGTCAATCAAGAACACAGTAATGAAATTCAAACTAAAAAAAAGTGGAATTAATTTAAAATTAAAAATAAAATTTAAGCTAGGAATAAATTGAATATTTTTAGCAGTATTTTTTCTTAAGAAGAAAATTAAAAATAAGAAAAAAAAAATAAAAGCAAAATATTTTATCTCATCGACATAAATCGTGAAGAAATTTAGGAAAAGAAGAGGGTACTTGGTAGTCAAAAATATCATTTTTTACCCAAAGATATCTTTTCATGATACGTTAATGGCAACAGAAGTAAACTACGGTACTATAAAGCATAATAAAAATCAACCAACTAAAGTATTTTCAGGATTTATTTCATTGCATATCAGTGAAACTAACTTAATACTGAAATGTAAGCGTCGGGAACCTCTTGATCAGTTTACCTGATCATCTGAGGAAACCTAACTTTTAAAGTTTCGATTCTCTTCCGCTTCTCTTTCTCTGCTGTGTTCGAAAAGATTTGATTTTCTTTTTAGAAAAATGTTTTTTAATAAAAAATCAGCAAAACATTTCAAGCAGAAGATTCAGTGTACACCTGTTCGCCGATTACACGCCATCCAAGATCGGCTGTTCGATCGAATTCGAACGTTTCGCACCACAGTGGATTGAAAGGTTTACACGTCCGGAATGGCGTGTTACAAAGCGTTGAAATGAGAAACGCCGCAACGTAAATCATCTGTGAATTGAATAAGTCTATTTGGCCATTTATTCATGACTCATTGAAGAATGCAAATCTAACATTTTTTATTCTGAACTGTATGTTTTACTAGTATAATAATGGAAAAACTACTCATATTTATTCGATTTTATTTTCTTGTAAATCCTAGAAGTGCTTCAAAAGCAACAATTAAATAATTAGAATTAAAAGACCAGAATCAGAATATTTTCATTTCTAAATATATTTCTTAAACAAAACGGTGCAGCGTTTAATGCCCAGGATGTTGTGGCGAAAGCAAAATGGACTATATCTTCTCACCTGGCCACCAGGGTCCTCAATTTTTGCAGCTTTATCAATTAAATCCGAATATTCCAAGCATTCAGTCATACGTTGAATGAAACTTATTGGTTCATTGAAATTTACTGGAAGCGGTATTTTGTATAATTCTTTGCCCATTGCATTTTTCAGCAGTGACCACAATGACATTCCTAAGTAAATTATCATGTTTTTGATTCTTTCTTTTTAATTTTGCAAAATGTTCATTAATTTGTTAAGAATGGTACGAAACCTGCTTTTTTTCGATGTGGTATTTGGGAACGTCTTTTTCGTGGAATTTGTTTCAAGCTATAAAATGGGAAAATATTGATTTGAAATTTTAAATTTTTAACTATTAGATCTACTTATTTTTTGTTAAGATTTCCTTAATCATACGTTTTCTTGAGATACTTCTTGCTTATAAGCAGTCTGATCCTTCTAAACTGACGCTTCCATTCTTTTTTTCCCTAATAAATTTGAATTTTTTGTGCAGAATTTTCAGAAAATATTAGCGAAGGAAAAAGTTTCTTTAACTTACCTTTGACTTATATCAGTTACTTCTGGTCTGAGAAGTACCACTGGCGAAGCAATAATTGGCTTGGCTGGTTTTTTCAATTTTCCTTCAGACTTTCTGCAAGTTAGAATTGAGCACTTGTGAGGAACGAAGAAGGAGACTTTATTTACTTGGCAAAAACTTAATTCAAAAAATCCTAAATAGCATTTTAGTTGAATTATCATTCTTTTATTCAAGAGATTAAACTACAAACCTCAAAAACGACGGTGTTGTGGTTATAGTGGTCTTTTCTCTAGTCTGAAATTTGATTACTCTGAACAGCAGTTATAGATTGAACACTAAGAAATATGATAAATTGAATTTAAAGAAAATTTATTTGGAAAAATGTTTCTGAAGGTATGAAATGAGCAAATAAGGGAAAATTCAAAAAAAAAAGGGAAGAAATTAAATAGAAATCTGAATATGCTATAAATACGGAAGCGGTTTTAGATTCTCTTTCTGAGATTTCACTTTTTGAGGTTTCACTTAAATCGCAGTCCTGCCCAGAGCCAAATTCCGTTCTATAAATTTAAATATTTGCGTTTTTTTTTTTTTGAAATTCACTGACTTTGAATCTAAAATATATCAATTTATAAGTTATTCAAAAATAGATTAAAATATCTAACAAACTATTGCTTCAATTAACTGATAAAAATTGTTGAATATTAGCAAATACAATTATTAAAAAGATTTACACTTTTTCACTTTCACTTATATCTGCAGCCATAACTAAATCATCTAATTTTGAAAGCTCTTCTGACGCGAGATTTAATTTCATTCGTATAGACTAAAGTAAAAAAAAAGAAGATTATGATGAAGTTTGAATAGTATGAAATAATGAGAAAAGATATAATAGAAGGAGTACAATCTGAAATTTCCGAAAGTGGAAATTTATGAAATTTTTGAAATCTTTAGCTCCATCTCTATGCATAATATAATATCTGTTCTGAGTGTCAGATTTGTAAAAATTCTATTTCATCGCAAATTGAAATATATGTATGAAAAATTACTGAACTTCTTTCTCAATGCAATTAAGTTGCTTTGCTTGTAGTTCTATTTGGCGCAATAAATTGGCGCGTTGTTGTGATTCGTAATTTATGTCGTGTGCCATGCGTTTCATTTCTTTTTTCAAGCATTTTGACTGTGCAAAATATCTGCAAAAGGAGACTGATGAGTAATTCGATATAAAATGTGATGAGAATGACGTACTATTAATTTCCATCTACCTGTGTCTCTAGGTGGTAATAAATACAGGTCAATAGTCAGTAGCAATTCAAGCAATTAAGACTTTATTTTTGTTCCAGACTTTATCACATTATTGCTAGTTATATGTAACAAAAAGTTTAATGTTACCTGACAGAGGAAGAAAACTGAAATAAACCCGACAGATCTGTTTAGTTCAAACTGCTTAAAAGGATTTTCAAAAAAAAAAAAACCGTTCAACTGTTTCCAAAGCACTTTGAATATTGGCAACAACTTTATGCGCTGTATCGTCTAGATCTGCGATTTGAGCTTTGTTCAACTGTTCACCATCCGGAAGGGAATGCCGAAAATCGTTTAACTTTAATTCGAGCTTGAAAGAAGCTTAATTAAATCATGAAATGACAGTAGGAAGAACAGAAAGTATTAATTCCTAAAAATTAGTTGCAACTATTCTAATTATGGCAAAACATTCCTTATTTAAAAATCATTTTTATTACTTTTCATATTAAAACCAAATGGTACAGGCATCATTTACAACTTGCAACTTTTTAAACTTCAAATAAAAACAATATAAGCAAAAACAAAAATAATTTTAGTTTAAAATGAATTTCTGCTAAAATGCCAAATTGAATGGTTTAGACAACACTGGAAACTAATTTAAATTAAACTGAACTAGAGGCTAGATTGACTGAAAGTGGACAAAATTCAAATTCAATTGAGTATCAAACAACTGATTGGAATTTCGTTTCATTTTCTTTTTTTTTTTTTTATAACTCGTAATATATCCTAGTTCGGTATTCAATATTTATGGTTGCTGGAATTTTTCCGCAGAAGATTTAAAACCATTTCAATTAGACTGGAATACTGAAGATAGTAGAGTCTACTGGTTACCGTTCGCAAGTTTTTATGTGTTATCTGAAGAGAATCGTCTAGGTCAGTAATTATTTTGGATGGATCTAACTTTTCTTGTCCGCTTGAAGAAGCATTCAGAATTCTCTTTAATTCCTCCTCATCTTTCATCCGCAAGACTGCTCTGCAACCACTGGTATGAAGCATTTGCCGTGTGAATCCGAGCCAAGAGTATCTGGCTTTCTGATAGCAACAGTCTATGATTTAAACAAGAATGGACAGGAATAAGTTGTCGGGAAGGGGCATTCAAAAACCTTGTAGATTTCAGTTTCTCAATCCAGTCGTCTCGATCCTTCACTGTTCTTGTTTTTAAATACCAAACACTTTTCTTCGTGTAAATCACAAACCCTTTCAGTCCTTTTGGCACTATATAGACGTCCTTCAATTATCGATTACAAGAACAATATTCAACTTTCATCTTATTAATTACTGAATGAATCGGCCTCTTCCTAAGTAAATTATCCTCTGATTAGGAAATGGATCAGAAGTTCCAATTTGTAACTCTTGCAAATAAGACCATAGCAAGAATTTTAATCCATTGAGACTTTTATTTTCTGATTAGACTAGACCATTTGTATTTGGCGCAAACTTCTTAAAAGTTCTTAAAAGGCTTTTTTCCTAATTAAAATACACAAGCAAGAATTTGAAAACCTTAACATTAGTGAAACCTCTGAACTTGTGCGGATCTTCAGCAATTGCTTCATTTTTATAAAAGTAAAATTTGCCATTGTCGCGAAGAACGAAATAACTAGTTGATCGACCAAAACGCCAGATCTTTTTGGTAAGATAACCAGATTTCAGAATGGTACCATTATTATCAGCACGTTCTTTTTCAACTTCATTTGGTGATGATAATGGAGTGCCTGGTAATTTTTCATTGGATGGTGATAACTTCATATTGGCTGTTCTGCATGAAAATATAAATTATCAAGTAAGGAAAATGAGAGTTATTTTATTAGAAATTGCTGAAAATAGCTAAACTCTCTGAAAAGGTATAAGAATCTGATAAGAGATAAATTTTGTTTTTGATATTCTTGCTTGTGTTTTTTTTTATCATACAGAAATATCATTGAAATCCATGAAGTAAGCTTTTATAATTTTGCAAATCAACGAATGCTCTGAACTTTGACCTATAGAAAGTTAGCTGGAAATATTTGTTCACTAAAATAGGAGACTTTCAAACTGTAAAATAATTTCAGAAATATTTGGAAACAGTTGTTAAAAATGTATTCAAAGAAAGGCTGTAATGTTTAAGGAAAAAGTCTTTCTACTAATAAGACTATCAAAAAAAGAGAAGACTCATACAATCAATATAATTAAATGACAATTAGGCTGTAATTAAATGACAACGTTAATTAACGTTGCTCACGTCTAACTAATCATCTAACTCGTAAAATCATCTAGCAGATACGTTTCGGATTCATTTCTGGAACGCCAATAATTGAAATGCAACAGCCGTGCCAGTATTGAATTCTCGCTGCTGCGACTCGTCGTCAACGTTCGAGCGGTACTCGTTGTTGACGCCGTATCACTTTCACCCTTCATGGTTGATATGATATGATATAAATAAGCAATGATTCATTTTCCATTTTTACTTATAATTAAATTTTATCAAAATTTGCAAGTTTCCAATATATTTTTGCATTTTAATTTTAAGATTCGAAACACATTTAGTATAAGTAGCATAATTTATGAAATTTCACTTGTACAATACAATGTAAAAAATTATGGAAATGAATTTATGAACAGGAAATATGGTAAGATTACAAAGAAACCGAAGTGGGTGGGAAGGAAGTTTCCAAGCAATAATTGAATCAGTAACTGAGAATTTATTACTATCCTGCCCATTCAACGTAGAAATTCTCTGGAAAACAGGAAATAGTCCCTCAATATATTCCCTGACACGTTCGCTATAAATGGAAGTGTAATGATTGTATAAAAGGTGCATTTCGATTTGACAAAAAATATGGACGAATCTAGAAAATATAGGTATTTGAAATTGAGGTTGAATAGAAGGGGATAAGTAGGCACCATCGTAATTAGATAATTATAATTAGTACTTATGCCGCACAATGAACGAATATTCATATTATGGAGAATGTCATTGTTATTATTCCAGTTCAGCAGTAGTAAAACTAAAAATATGAATTGAAAAAATTAAGTTTTAAATCTTGTGAAGTAGTAAATACTTAATTAGAACATTTACTTAGTTTAAGATTGGAAAGATAAAAAATAGAAGTTATTCGTCTTTTTTTACAATAATTTTAAGAAGTACGTAAATATATACATAAACATGAATCTTTCAAACCGAATAACTCCATTTAATTTATCCCTTTGCTAAGCTTTCATTAATTTGTGCTGTTCCATTTTTGCTTATCACTAAGTTGTATTATGTTATCTTTTTTATCTAAGATAGGACAGTACACAATAATGAAAGTTTAACCAAAAAAAGTTTCGTCCTTTTTTACCTTGACTTTAGCAAAAATACATGAAATACAAGGATTCGGAATTCCATATCGTTAAATTGTGTTGAATTATCTATCATTGGATCAGGTTTTCAGTGATTATAATTACTGCTCAATAAGTATCATCATCGTTATCGTCATCAAAATCGAATGATAATTGCAGGAAGTTGCTACAATTCTCCTTTTTCCCTTCATTTCCACGGAGTACAACCAATCAACGATATTCTATCTGAATAATTTTCTAATCCTTTCTTCCTCTTTTCAATCATATTGCATTTGCAGTAATTATTATTTGATGTATTGTCCTGCTCCCTAATTCAAGCCGATCATATCATTATTATAATATATCTATAACAAAATCTTATTAGCATAACAAAGTTATTACTTTGTTATACTAATAATTATCCTTTCAATATTTGCTATTTCTCTTCTAATTTAAATTAAAATGTTGCCGTTGAGCCTTAACATTATTATTAGTTGTTTAGAACAAGAATATGCACATCGTTGGTTTCCCGTCTAATTTAAAAGAAAGATCCGGAGAAAACCTTACGAATACGCTTATGGTAAGAATAATTTGTCTTACTAGAAAAAAAGTATGTTTCTGCGTATTTCTTTCTAAGTCTTCAATTAATTTCACAGTTTTGATGAAAATTTGACGAACAAAAATTCCAAAAAAAAGTTAATTTGACACTTTAAATTGAATTAATTTTGCAAAAACATTTTTGTCAGACTTATTTCAATAGCATATAATAATTATTTCAAGCACTTCGGTAAAAATTAAAACCAAGTAGTGCTAGGTAAAATCAGTTTAAGCAATGTTACCTAAAATTAATTTTAAAGAATATTATCAGAAATTAGACTTTAAAATATGCATTGTTTTACTTTAGTTATGTTAATGGAACTTAGTGCATATTGTCTTATTTGACGTTCAATGTCATCGAAAATAGTTTCGGATATCTCATCAGTGAGCGTCAGCACTGAAAATAATTACTCAACAATAATTTATCGAAAAAAGAAAGTAGATGGTAACACGGCGAAATTTGGAACTCTAACGAAGGCAATATCTTTCAATTTTTTCAAAGTTATAAAAAAATCTTCCTGAAAAAGAGCCGGAAAGAAAATCCAATTTCTTGTCTGCTTTATTTTTTTCCTTTTACTTTTGATCCGAAGAAACCTTTAAAATGTTGCGTTTAATTAGTGAGCAGACTAGTCAAAAATTTTTTTAATGAACATCAAATTTTGACAAAAAAAGTAAACATGAGTTTGCAAGAAATTATTCCCTAGATAATTCTGGAACTAAGTCATCTGTATAAGGTGCAGAAAAAATATTTAAAAAAAAAAATGTCGGTGATAAAAAAGAATTGTTATCGTTACACAAAAAAATTTGATAATATTAATAAATTTTTTTGTACGATCTTGCACGAGACAAGTAAAACAAGTAATGATAAAATTCGCAATCTACTGCTCACGATTAACTTCAGTTGCAGAGAAAACCGGCAAAGCTTGAACGGCTAACAAGTAATCGCAAGCGAGAATGGCTAGAATCCGGTTTAGAACATGGCTTTATTCGGCTTTACGCACCAGTCGGGCCACGATCTTTGATTTATCCGGTAACACTTCAAACAACTGTTCAGGATATTTGTTCCATTTTGGGCTTTGAAAGTTTGTATCTTCAGATTGGTGGGTCAAGAATCAGGTAAGCATTAATTTATTTGCGAGAAAAGATTTATTTTTAAAATGTTCGTTGTTGTTTTTACGCTGTTTATTAATCCAAAGTCATCAAAGCTAGCATCATCATCTCTAGCTGTCCTGTTTCTACAAAACTTTTGCAATGAGGAAGTTTTAGGTAAATTTTTGAATTTCTCTCACCTTTTCCTAACTATTTTGACCTTTCTACAGCAGCAACAGTTGTAAACTGTAAAATGACTCTAATATAATTTAATTATATTGGTAAGCAAGTATTCACTATTTCTAACCTACCAGGAAGTTACGAAAATGACTATCATTTAGAATCAAATTGGAAATGATACAATTAATACTTTCAATTACTTACAGTAACCTGACAGCTGGGACATGTCCATTACAATTACAAAATCAAATTTTGTCGAATATTGGATATGAAACACGAATGGAGTGCATGGATGTCGGAGATGCAGCTCATTTAACGCATATTTTTTGCTTTTTTATAGGTAAATTACCAGCCATTCTAAAAAATGATGAGTGAAGGAAGAAGTATCTACAATAAAAAAAAAATAATTTTTTGATGCTACTAGCTTGAAATCATTGAAATATAGACGGGATAATCAGTTTAAGATCTCAAGATCTGAATCGGGCACCAGCTTCACTGATTCTCGAACATATGAGAGTAAATTACGTATTCATTAAGTTTCCCTCAGTTCTGAAGTCCCAAAATTAATTTAGGACGGCCAGAACAGTCAGGAGCAACAAATGAAATATTGATAGCATGGTGCCATGTACGTAAAGGTCGATTACTTCAGAAGTGGATTAAACGTCGTTGCACGTTATATAACGGAACGATTCGCATCGAACATGGTTTTCATTTCGCTTACTTTCACGTTACAACGTGTTCGCAGCACTGTTGGCAACAAATTTTTTAATTCACAAATTTGTTTTTATTGATACTTATTTAATTGTATACTTAATAATAACTTAAGAAAATTTACGAAATTTGATCATTTTTTAAACTTATGCCTTTCCCAGAAGAAAAAATTATAAGTATTGGATGAAAAAATTTCGAATTTTGAGCGATTAAGAGGTTACTGGAATCAAATTGCTGGTCCATAAGTTTTGAAATTACAATCAGTGTCGGTTAATGAGAAGCTAATTCTATTCTTTAACCTATTTTTTACGCAATAAAAGTGTTTGAATGAAATGGTCACTTCAAATATGCTTGATGCTACTTTGAATTTTTATATAGAAAAAAAGAAGTTTCTGAGGAGAATCATTAAAATAATAGGTCCTTCCAGAAGATAGTGATGATGAAATTTTACTACTCAGTCGATATCGTGTTGATGTAGCGGAAGGAAGTCGCGGTAAATACCTGCGTCTTACAGATTCCGCTAACATTTACAGCCTACACTTTGAAGCAATCGGTGAAATGAATCTTTGGCTGACACGTTTGCTTCAGGTGTGATTCCTTTTTAGCACTTTACAGTAGAGAAAGTGAAGCTCAGGAATTAGAAAAAGAGTTCAGAAAAAAGAAAAAGTCTGAAATTTTAGAGTTGAGCCATTGTTTTATTCTCATGAAGAAAGTTTAATTCACACACTTCAGCATTCAATTGCAATAGCAATGAAAGTAACAGTAATATAGATTGATTTGTTTCGTTATAATTATCTTATATCAGTAGAAAAAAAGGCTTCCTAATAATAATTACTACTTATTAGTACAGGTTTACTTATTAATACAATTACCGCTTAACTCAAAGTCATTCATATCGTACACAAAATATAACACTTTTCATTTCAGACTCAAATGGCTCCAGTTTGTGACTTAAGTGATCATCGTTTGCTATTGCTACCGGTTGAATTATTTTCGGTTGGCGTGAATCGTCAAATTATTACGCTTAATTTACGTAGAAATTCGTTACAGTTTCGCCCAAGCAATCAGGTAAGTTTGAACTTGGAATAAAAGTAAGACTGGATTAATATACGAATGAAATCTATATTAATAATATGAGAATTTTTCTAATCCTCATCTGCTTTTGGAAATGCAACTTTCACACAGGAGATATCAATCAATTCACGTGGAATCCTGTAGTACTACTTTTAGTTGAATGGGACAAACTCTTTCCTTTAAGAAATAAAAATGAGTGCAATAAATGTAATAGCAGGTGTGTAATCTTCTGCTATCAGAAGTTTGGAAGTTGGAAGCCTTAAAAGGCAGTACTCAATTAGAAACAAATCAATGCTGATTGACAATGTTACTAGAAAATTTCGCAGTTACAAATTAAACTTGACCAATAAAAAATGTATTTTATTTGAAAGCATAACAGTCGTAGCATTTATAAAGAAGGTGGTGTAAATGACACATATGTTATGAATTAATATTGATATAATTATTCCATCTCAAATTTCTACTTCCCTTGTATCAATGTATTATTTTTTTAGCAATCTGGCTAAAACTCATCTATTATTAAGTGTAAAATATGTCCCAAAATTTTCCAATTATAATTCTGAAATAAAAAAAGTTGGAAAATAAGAAAATATAAACGGTTGCAAAGAGTTCGATTTTTGAATACATCTATCAAGACATATATAATATCTAACCACGTAAAATTATTCATGAAAAATTTCAGTGCACGTGAAGTTCTCTTTTTTTCGTTTAGAAATCTTTAATGAAAATGAAATGAAAGCTAATTAATCACGCAAAGCTTTCTAAAATGAGTTGCGTTATTCACATGACTGGCTATGCTCTAATTACAGCATAGTTGCAGATTCGGAATCCGCTTCTTGGATGGTTAGATGACGTGGGACGTTTACACTCCTTACGTTCATTGAATATTGCTGACAATTCGCTTTATCATTTTCCGAATGCAACAACTCATCTTAGTAATCTTACCGAACTTATACTTTCCGGAAATCGCATATCTTACATTCCAGCACAAATTGCAGAACTAATCAAGTAAGTTAGAAAGCCGTAAACAGTAATATTTATCTTTAAACTTTTAATTTATGATATAATGATATGCTGAATAATTAAATTATTATTAAGAAACCTTATACATTAACGGAATTGAACCGATCGTTTTTACGTTCTTTAGAAGTTCAATTTGTCTATGCTTGAATATTCCACTTAAAATTTTAATTAATTTAAAAAAAATGGCAGAAAAACATTATTTTCAGTTTAACTGTATTAAATATCAGCAACAACTGGTTACAAACATTGCCAGAAGAGCTTTCACGCTGTGTAATGTTGTCTAAGTTAGATTTAAGTTTCAATCGTTTTAATCAGGTGATTATCTTCAATTTGTTTCTAACTTCCTTACTAACTGCTAATTAACGACTTGCTCTAAGAAAAGTCTAAAAAAAAATACTATTTTGGTAAAAGAAATACAGAAAAACCCATGTGTCCAGAACCTCGCAAATGAGAAATTGAATTTTAAAAAATTTGGCATACGTTTTGAAATTCGTCCAAAATTGAATGAGCGATTTTTTTTTTTGATAGCTTCAGATTCCGGACGTTCTTTTTGCTCTGAAACGAATTATACATCTGGAAATGGCTGGCAACGAAATCGGAATTTCAGCGTTGCATTCTCTCTCTTGCATTCATGCACAAAAAATTGATTTACGTCGAAATGCTTTGACAAGGTTAGTTCGGAAATGGTACGCTGATAGCTTCAGAAGGATAAACAATTGAGTTATCTGCGACTTCTCTCTCAATTAAATTAGTTCATTAAAGTAGACCTAAAAATCGAACTTTTCACAATAAAAACTTTTGGAAATAAACTTCCTATGACCTAAATTTCATTAAACTTAAAATTTAGAATTTTCAATCTAATTCTAAATTTTTTCATTCATCTTCCTATTTATTCTGTTCAAATCACATGTAATGAAAAGCTGACGATGAGGTTCCCAAATTCACTTTGATTCCAGAAGTTTGAGTCCATGTCTTGTGTTCTTATACTTTAGAAATTCATCCTTTGATGATAAATATAAATAACTGTAATTAAGTCAGTCACTGGTATTAGAAATGAAATCGACAATGACCTACATTTTTCCTTCAAGTCTCAGCTTGAATCATTGTTCCAAAAAATTTTACTTACAACATGTTGAATCTTTT
The DNA here is from genome assembly GCA_003012265.1 of Setaria equina. Classification (NCBI taxonomy): domain Eukaryota; kingdom Metazoa; phylum Nematoda; class Chromadorea; order Rhabditida; family Setariidae; genus Setaria; species Setaria equina. Next base: position 14,706 of record PQVD01001747.1, read on the forward strand.
AAATTTTCAGCACAATACGTTTGACTTCATTTATTTGTTGCGCATTAACAGAATTGGATATTCGTGATAATGAAAATTTATTCGAATTAGATTTAAGTAATTTACATACTGTACAGGTATTTATATAATTCACTCTGCTCTACTAACAATCTATACTTTTTGAATTAAGATGCATTTCTTGAGAATCCTGAATTTATTATTCAATTTATAATTTATTAGAAGAATATACATCAAATATTAATATAAAATTGCTTTTTATTGTTTTGTTAACTGGAATTCATTTTTATTTAACCTATTCCTATTAACTGATTTATACATATATATTCATCCAATGTTTAAAATTCTGCTATTCGGGTATTCAAATTCCTCACTTTATCTTTATTTCAGATAATACACTGTGAAAGGCTCCAGTTAAGAAGCCTTCAAGTAAATGGCACCAATCTTAAATATCTTTATGCTGATGATAACGGTTTAGTGTCTTTTTTCCTTAAATCTCTTAATTATTATTATTGATAATATCAAAATATATGCGAAAAAAGTTATTTAATATAGCCGCCGTTTAAAACGATTCATGCAAAGTTCCAAGATATTAAGTAATAAATTATTTTGAGACATTTTTTATAATTTCCAACGAAATGAAAATGAAATTGACGTTATCTGAGGATCTGAGGACTAAATGAATTCAGGATGATGTATATATAGCTATCGGAAAGGTTCGCAACAATTTCCTGTGCAATACAAATTTTATCAGTGCATTGAAATTTAAATTTTACGAGAAAACTATCGATAGTAAATGAAAAAACTGCATGTTCCAATCTGTTCAATTAAGTTGAGCTGAATAACTTGCAGTATTTTCTTTCCCTCTCCCCACTCTGAACAAATGGCCGTGAAGTTGTATTAATTTTTCAGAGTTATCACAAGTAATTATAATGCCAATACCTGTTCACCTGGTAGTATTTTCGATCTCATTTAACCGTTTTACTTCGTTACCGGAATGGATAACTGACTTACCGCATATTGAAACAATTTGTGCCCATCATAATCTCATCTTATACTTGCCATACAGGTGATTTGTTCCTTCCGTAATTCTTGGGAAAATGTGGGAGAAGTGCTAGTAGAGATGTAGTAGAAGAGAAAAATATAAAATAGATGTTATATTGGCATAAAAGGCTTTCTTTCTGGATGGATTAGCTTTGCTTAGCAGCGATTTTTCCCTTATCACTAATTTTTAACATTCTTCAACGGAATTACAATTCACACTCTCCAGATATTTAAAACATTTTCAGAATTTTCATGAATGTAAGCAGACTGAAGAATTTGTACGTCCATAATAATAAAATTGAACGTCTGCCGGATGCAATCGAGAACTGTTCGTTAGAAATTTTATCACTGCACAGCAACTGCATAGATGTATTGCCAAATGAGTTACTTAAGGCAGCCAATAAGTTAGTTCTCTTTCTTATTTTGCTGAACCTGTCGATGACAGGGAATTTTGCAAAGGTGAAACTTTCTTCGTCACTATGTCTACTATTTCAGTAACTCAGGTGCGAAGTTTACAATAACAGCAGTGTATTTTAGTTTCCCAAAAAAAAAAGAAATTATCTTTGGAATTTCACATTATTCGATTTCGTAGAACAACAAATTATCTTTTTCAGGCTTAAAAATTTAAACGTTTCGCACAATCAACTTAGAACACTTCCAACTGCAAACACAATGCTTGATCTAAATCGATTGCAATTTCTTCGAGCAGCCAGAAATTTTCTGGATGAAAATGTTATTAATGTTGTGATATCCTGTCGACGTCTACGACTTTTAGATCTGTCTTATAATCAACTGAAGTTTTTTGATGATAGGTTAATTATTTTCGCATTATTTATGTTTATAACTTCAGATATTAATGTCCGAAATGAAGTATTAACGAAGATTTTCTAATTTTACTCGTTATCACAATGTAAAAACTATATTTGTTAACTATATTAAAACAGTGCTTAAAAAATAGAAGTAACTTTATTTAGAAAAGGAAATCATTTCGCAGAAACAAAAATACTAATCGTTGAATCTTTGCTACTTCTATCACTCTTTGAACCTGATTGTTGACAGCATTGATATCTTTTAGTTAGTAACTTAATGTTAGGTAATTGGATGGTCTATTTTCGTTTCATTAATGCTTACGTAAAAAAAAATTTATAAATTTCTTCTTTTCTGCAGTTGTTTAAGCCGTTTAGTGGCACTGGAAGAAGTGAACTTATCAGGGAATCATCTCACTTCAATTTCAATCGCATTTCCACAATTACCCAATCTCCAAGTTCTTCGAATGCATTCAAATAATATTACAACAATTCCGGATTTCTCGCACTCACCACAGCTGTTTGTACGTCTTCTGATCACGTTAATTAGGCCTGAGTGCAATTAATTGTTTTCTTCTGAATGTTGCGGTCGCGTAGCAGAACTTCTGACGGTTATGCACTTATAAAATAAATATGGTTCACCAGGAAATTTAAAACTAATTAGCCAATTATGACCAATTGCTTAACTTAGCAATTGGATTTAAATCTAAAGATGTGGCAATAGCTTCTGACTTCCTTGAAACTTCTGGCAATAACCCTCAACACCGTTTTTGTACTATCCAGTCATCATCATCTTCCTCATATAGGTAACTGGAATTTTTTTTACAGTTGCTAGATATTTCGAACAACGGATTCGGAAATTTGGATGCAAATTTATGCATGGCAAAAACTTTAAAACATCTTGACCTTACCTGCAATTACATGCTACAAGTTGACACCGACAATATAAAACCAAAAAAGTAGGTTGAATAACGAAAACTGTAAAAAATATACCAGTCATTTCGGTGAGATATCACTTCAACATTTCATTGGTATTGCTTCGGCATTTTAGGAATAATTGAAGATATTTATCATATGGACGAGAGTTCACTTAGCCTGTTGAAATATCTAAATGACATCTCAAAACCATCTTTCTAATTATTTGCCTCTCTTTTCCAATCACCTGCTATTAAAACGTGAAGATAAATATCCTCCAGAAAAACTTTCTATCTTAGATGGAATCTTTCTTGTTGTAGGCAAGGTCAAACAGTATCAGTTGTGAATGTTGGAAGCGAATGCAACTGTGATACATTTCATGTCGGCTTCAGTGAATCAGCTGGACAACGGAATAAGTGAATTCTTCTGTTGATAACTGAAATTTCTACTTCCCAATTTCATTTTTAAAAGATCAGGTGAAGCGCAGTAGACAAATCACTTTTGTCCAAACTTTCCAGTCTCAATCATCTTATCGCTTCTTTATCACTTAGCAGTGTGTGTACGCAAATTAATTCAACTTTGGCTTATATCCTGATGGATGCTCTTGCCGATGGTCTATTGCAACTTGCAGTCAGTCTATTGAATTATATGTTTCCTATCACTGTTCGTGTATAAAATCTACTTCATTTGAGATGATGCAGACTGTCTAGTTTAAAGAGTGTTAAAATACTTCAGATTACATATATCATAAACTTTGAACAAGTCCAGAAATTATTGCTTCGTGTTCATTACTTACGACGACTTGACCCAAATCATGTTATGGCTTCAGATGATTCGTGGGTAGCTGTTGTCACAACTACTTCGCCAAAGATTGCATAATATCATCAGAATATTGTAATTTTAGATTATGTATTCGACAAATTCGACCACGTTCAAATATGAAAGCAGTTTTTGGCATTGTCGATGGTGGAAATAATGATCAGATTGCAGCAATTGTGATCGAAAAACTGAATGATTTCCTTCAAAAACAGGTAAGTAATGCCAAATTTGAGAGTGATATTGGTTAAGATTCAGCAGGTTATTCAACTCTCAGCCAGTATCACTTTAACACTTTGCACTGATAACGTATCTTCAGTCTTCTATTCATATTATATTTCAGGTATTAATCAATGAGCACAACTTGAAAATGGCTTTAGTTTATGCTCACGAACATCTCGGTCAAATTGGTGAACGTCTTGGTGCGGCAGCAATGCTTGCGAAGATTGAAGAACAGCAGCTACTCTGCGTAGCTGCTGGTGGTGTTCGAGCGGTCCTGTGTCGTTCCGGAAATGCCTTACAACTGCCTAACCAACCGGTTGACATAACTCCGGAAGACTACAGTCAAATACGTCTTGGTAACGCCATTCTCAACAAGGTTTGAGCAAATTTTTGATTCCTAAGAGCTGGAAGAGTAGGCTGAGGACTTCTGAGATTTCATTGTTGGATCAAATGATTGCCAAGAATAAATGAACTCAATCCGTTTGCTAAATGTTTCTTTCATTGTTAACGACTTCACACATTTGCGCAGTGAAAATGAAATTCTATCACTTTTGAGGACAATTTAATCGATGGAATATGTGTATCAACAAGTTCACTTGGATTTTCATTTTTTTATCCTGCTGTTCTTCCCAAGACTTATCAGGTTTGCCCAGAAATTTTATAAGACGAGTGGAAATTCAATCCTACCAGAAATTAACTGACATGAATGCATAGCCAATCAGAAAACTGTACGATTATTGGTAAATAAGCATTATTTCACTGAAAAATAAGATAAAAACGGTCATTTCGTGAAATTTTTCTAGAATACTGTAAAACTCACTGGAGCTGATGAGTTCATTGTAATTAGTTCACGTGCGTTGTGGAAGTATATTTCACCACAGGATGCTGTAGACAGTATTCGAACTATCTATAATCCACAAATCGCAGCCAAAAAGTTGCAGGTTATCTCTTGAAAACTATTAATACAGAAAGAAATAAATTGTATTCTTGGCAGACTTTCTATTTCTTCTAAAATTAAGATAGACGATGCAGCTATCATACAGGCTCAATTTCAAAACAAAGGTGGAACAATGTCTCAAAAGTGTAAAGCTTTTCTAGTTAGATCATTATAGAATACTTTAACACTTTTTTTTGAATCCAAAATATGATAAGATAATAATTTATAGATAATCACTCCTGAAAATAATCTTTTCTTTTCAAATTTAATCTGGATTCAGGATATGGTGCAAACATTTGAATATGGCGGTAATGTGAGCATCATTGTTATTCGATTTAAGCGAACTTCAGAAGAATGCTGCTATCGGACTACAGATTCAGCAGAACTGGAAATGAAGATAGGACCCAACGATCCAAGTAATTTTATACACTAATGAAATTTCTAAAGTAGAGGTGTGCGGTATTAACAGGCCACTAAATATTTCCATTTCTACCTGATAAGCTTGAATGGTGCAAATGACCTGATTAGAAAACTGTAAACGATGCGGTCTATGTTCGCTGGGATACGTTAACGAATTGCATGAATGGTTTGAATGACATGCAACTGAGCCGTTATACTAACCAGGCTAATTGGAAAAGTTTGTTTTTTTATGATTGAGAATCAGTTGGTAAGGAAAAAAAAATTACTCTTAGAACTGATGATAATCATTTCCTCATATGTTTTAATTTATTTTTTGAAATCGATCCAGAAAATGGCGTCAATGTGTTGCGTAATATTGAGGAGCGGCTGGAGCAAATCAGCGAAGCAATAAATAAAATTGAGGATGATTCGAACAACAACTGTTCCATATCGTTTGGTCTCCAATTATGGAATAAAAAAGAAAACTTTAATACAGTGGAACTGATGCCGAATAAGATCGACAGGTGTGACTGATAAATCAGTGAAAATATAACAGAACAGTACACTTTTTATCAATAAGTACTGTTACTGTTCCTTAAATGATTAAAGTTATATGAAGGTGTTAAAAATGGTTTCCTTTCCACCTATATCTGTTTCAGTAACTGCCCATCGAGTAGTACAGAATCGAAGTACAGCACTTCGCGTGGTGTATCACCTTCTAATGCCCCGCCGGATCCGCACAGTGATCAGATATCAACTGAACGACTTTCGATCCGCAAACGAATTGATATGTATGATCGTCTTAGTGCTGCAGCGATTACCGATAGCAAAGAACGTTTCCAACGTGCTCGAACAACCCTCAGTGAACAGCTTCAGTTGCGAACTCCGGAAGGGAAAATTATGAAGCTATACAACGTGTAATCGATAGAATCGATGGATCGGTTTCGTTCTAAACAGCTTCATCCTTCGCGCAGAACGGAAAGGTGTATGTAGATGTATTACATTGTAGAAATAAAGACTAGTTATTCTGATCAACTAATAAAATGCAAAAATACTGCCATTATTTGAGACGGTAGAGAAGATGGGGGAATGTTGAATTTCGTAGCGCGAATAGAAAGGGCCACCACAACTGAAAAGTTTGTCCTGTGTAGAAGGGAAGGTTGGATGCAAGGTTTTGAGTGGGAAGAATGAGCCCAGTGAGGTGAGCCAAGTTTTGGTTGGAATGCTCGAAGTTGGCCGAGAAAAGATGCATCGCATGTTGCTGAATGCCAATAGTGGATGGATTGAACGATCACTACTGCTTAACTCATATTTATGTCATCCTGAATTCATTTAAGAAAATTTTCGTTTTTGATTCTTTCTGCTTTCTTCACTTCCAAGAACTTGTCTCACCTTTCCGAATCTTCCTTTAATTTATTCTCTTTTTTCGGACAGCTTTAATCAGATGAAGCATTACTCAAAGTATGGACACATAAAGTTATAAAAGGCAACGTATTTAAGTATACATTTCATCTTTCTTTTTTATTATTTTTTTCAAAGATTTTTTGATTATCAGAAGGACGAGGATTCGAAATATCACTTGTTAATTAAGCGGACGGATTAAAAAAAACATTTGCGTTGCAGATTTAAAAAGTTTCCGACATAATTTAAAATTGTGTTACATATATTCTATTTTTAAGAATATAAAAGTATCCACAAATTATCACGAATATTTTATTTAAAAAATTGTAATCGTTCAACGTTGCTGAAGTTGTATTTATTAGGTCATTCGAGCTAGACGTATGCATTAAACATCTTCATCAAAGGGTATTTATTTGAAATTGACCAAAGTATTTATTGTTCCATTTAAATTTTCTCCAATTTATCTAAACATATTGTAATTTAGATGTCTCATTTATCATATTGTTCCAGTTTTTATACAGCCGTTTGCGTTACTTTCAGTATTCCAAATCGCAAAAGTTATAATGAAATTTTATTGGTTATTTATTTAGATTACCAGTATACTCGTTTGTTTATGTACTGAAACAATTAACTAATATTGTCACTTCATAGGAGAAGGTTGCAAAGATTAAAGTATCGTTTGCTTTATATTACTTGAAAAGCAACTTCCGAAACATTCTTTTAAGAGCTGACTATAACTAGGTACAAGTAATTAAAATGACCAATATTTAAGAATTTGTTTATCTTTCATGAAAATAATTTTAATGATAATGAGGAATTCTCTTTGTTGAAAATAATTTTTTTCAAATACCTAATTCAGTTATGTTATTTATCTTTGTTCATAGATTTTTCAACCTCCGACAAATAAAGCGAAACTTTTCCCCTGAGTGATTTTTATTTTTCAAGCTTTTTTTCCTTCTGAACGTCTCATTTTTTTGGCTTTTCCTTCTAAATTTAGGAGCCCAAAGCTTCTTGAATATGATTGTTGGACAGTGTTATTCTTTCATCTTTGCCGTTCAGTTATCATTCTTCCATTTATCAGTAGACCATGTTGTTGATTTTTCATTATTGTTTAGCTTTACTCCTGGATTTTCATTCATATAATTTGATTATTGGTGAAACAAAGTTTTTTAAAATTTTAAAAGAAACAGTTTGCATTACTATGTTCATGATATAACACAGTTCTCTTTTATTCATATTATTATGCAAAGTAGAAACAGAAGTTGTTGAATAATTTTCGGATGAAGCGGCTGTAAACAATTTTCAAAGCTCGTCATGTAACTTGATATCTCCTTCTACTTCAAGTTTTGACTGAAGATTAAATTTTAAATGGATTCAAAGAAAGTATGTCGAAAATGACTGTGCATAAATGTTAAGAAGGAAGTGAAAGAGAGAGAGGTGAGGCAGATAGGCTTTTCGAATCATTGTTAAAGCGGTCGGGAATAATCAGAAGTGCCTACTGAATGATCCGTTATTTTAGGTTACATTAACTTCCAGAAGTGATCATCAAATAGCTTCAAAAGTTTATTACATTAGGAAAATTGTTACTTTTCCTCCCGTTATTTCCCGTCAGTTACAATCCTCTTGAATTTGGGAAAAGACCAAAAAAAGTCAAAAAATTGGAGCTAGAAGTCGAGAGAATATTGAACATTAGAATTCTGGTTAATCAGACCATTTAGCTCTTTTTAATTCATATTGTGAAAGTCTTTTCTTTTTTTCTAACTTTCAAATACATTAAAATGAACTAGTAATGATAATTAGTGATAATACTTGTTAATAACATTAACAAACAAATGTATCCTTCCAATGCTAAGCCGTCTTCCTCTGTTTGATGTTTTTTTAAAATTTCACTTAAATGACAACCCAAACAGATTTTATAAAATTACTACATAAAAAATATTGTGATAAAATTTCCCTCCTTTACCTAACAATAAGATTAAAACGGTTGATCTTAAGCTAACCAAAAAATAGAAACTCAACTGATTTCATTTATTCAACGGATCTCTGAGTTCTTTTAAGAGTATTTGCTATCCAACACTATTTATCCCATGAACTGAGAAAAGTAATTCGATTAGTAACTGAAAGTTAACTGAAAATGAAAGTCCCTACTTTCTTTTTACTTCACTCCATCTCTTTTCTCCTTCTCAGCTTGACTTGTTCAGCGGATTGAAAATTGCCTCATCAATTTTTAAATCTCGCTTTGGGTGCATTTCTGTAGGTGAGATTCTTCTCGAGACATCTGGTGAGCGGTATAGAACGCTTCAACCGAGGCATCTGGTAGTTTATGTTGGTGAAAAATTATAACAAAAACATTACAACGAAAAATCTCTTTCGAGCCACTAGAAAAATGTATGATGAAAACATAATTGAGGATATATGTACCCGTTGTAACAGCTGATATACACACTCTTTAGCAGTGATTTTGGTCTTCTTCAATAGCATCTGGAAGGGAAAGATGCGACGATGACATATTGTGTTTGTTGATGATGGAATTAAATTTAAAAAAGGAATGAATTTTCCAGATGTACGAAAAGCAGTAAAGGCATCATTGAATGGTTAAATTTTTGCAGAAATAATCGGAGGATAATTTTTTCCGACCTAGCATTTCGTTGCACTACTGGGAAGATGGTGCTTTTTTTGATGCACATCAAGTAAATTCTATATTTTCAAATCCCTCGTTTTCATTGGTTTTGAATTCGAAAATTTCGAAGAATTGAATATGAAAGAAAGTAATTATTTTATTACTGTCATCTTTTTTCTCCATTCCACCGGAAGATTTATTGGAAAAATAGATTGTAGGGTGATAATTTAAGGTAAAATTAGTTCAAAAAGTCATTTTTCCCCTGTTTAAGGTGAAGAGACATCAACACGTAACTTCAGAATTACTTGGTAGCGTGAAATGTAAGTTTCACTCATAATCACATGTCATTGTTATTATTCCAGTTATACTTAGAAAATGCCAATAAAATTAGTGATAGATATGGAGACACCTGGAAGGAAGAGAGAGGGTGTGGGAAGCAAGGCAGGCAGAGCCCAGTTATAAATTTGACGAATTTTCATTCTCACCCACTCACGTCAGTGTGGCTTTTTTGGACTGGGCACACAGACCCCACCCACACACCGACCAGACACACGCCCACACACGCCCATTCACTCACATACGCCCACACACACAGACAGACAGACAGACACAGAGACAGACACGTTTTAGCCGATTGATTCTTTTTGAAGCCTCGAACTTTGGGGACTCTACACTTGGCTTGTACACATATATATACACACACTTCACCCTTAGGTCCTTCTGAATACTCGTGGTGGTTGTTCGATTTTCGCTTTTTGCTCTAATTTGAATTATTAATTGGTTGTTTCGGAGTGGGGTGATTGTGTTGATAAGAAAGCTCTCCTTTCTGTGCTGTTTCTGATCGTTCAGTTTGATAATTCTGAAGAGTTTCGTATATTTTTGTATTCGGTGAATCCATAATACGATTCACTCCGAGAAACATTTTGACAGTCCAAAGTAAGTGGTAGTGAAATGAGATGTGGTCATCTAGGTTAAGTCACTGGATTTTGCTACCTCTCGCCTTTTGGCAAAGTTAGAGGGAAAGAAGGGAAGACAACAGCATCTCGAGGGAATTTTTCTTATCGATTCGAAAAAGTGAAAATAATTGATTTGAATGTTTTAATGTATTTGAAGGGCGAAATTCGAGTTAGGAGAAAATATTATGACATTTGGAAAATGAAAAGTGAAAATGTCTGGAAAGTATAATAAGTTGTTCGATCAAGACTTATCTGCTTCTGGCATTAGTTCTTCCAGATCAAAATTTATTTCAGTCTCAGAAGAATGTAGCACAGATACTTATATTCGAAAACTTTGATTAATTTCCGCTACAAATATATTAAAAAGGAAACATTGAAAGTAAATAGACATGCATCTAAGGAGAGAATACGTACGTGAGATTCCGGAAAATTAGCAGATCCCGAGTTAGCTTCCAAGTGGACTGAAAACCTCTCCATACTTTTCTCATCAGACATAGTGTGTTGTCATGTAAGAAGCCTATCGATATCTTTCTTCAGTTAAGCGCCATTTTGGTTTTTTATGGATCTGATAAAGTCTTGGTGCTTCATGTAAATTTTCTTTTTGAAACTAGGCTGTATGGTTTGCAAACGTTGGCTGACTACTATGGAAGCCATTAATTTCCTCTTTGCCTTGGCTTTCTATCCGTTCATGCGCTAATGTTTTCTCCGATCGGTTTCCCTATCAACTACACTTTATTTCTTCTCTTCATTTTTCTTTTTATCTTTAACGATGAAGTAGATTTATAGCTCTTCAGGGAAAAGATCTTACGCTAAAAGTAATTCCCTTCTTTTATTCATTCTACCTTTCGTTATCAATTTCTAGCTCATGTTACTTTCTCAACTTCGCTATGAAAAGATTATCATCATTTGGAGATAAGCACCCGAATCTCTTTAACTCTTGCAAGATTGATTCTGCATTTTATGCGCTCTTTTTTGCTTTATAGTGATAAATTTTTTTGGTGGAAGTCGTATCAATGGCACAGATCTGTCTGTGTATTTGCTTAAAACTTACCGGAATTTGCACCTTCAGTTGATGCCGATGCAGAATTTATTTCCTTATATTGTTGCCGATCATTTATGCAATATTTGAAATATTTATTAGATCTCGGTGTACATACATTTTACGTTAGCTTATTATATAAGAAATTAAAAAGTTACCATTTACGTCCAGGGTAAGGTAAGTTTTTTTTTTTGTTCCTTAAAATTTCATTTTCTTAGATTCTCACCTGCGACAGCTTGTTAAAATCATCCCAACTTTTATGACTCATTTCCATATGTCTGCGAAGCACTAATTAGTTGCATCACTTTTTATACTGTGATGCATGTTCTATAATTTTGTTCTGTTTTTTATTCATCTTTGTGATGGTTGTATTGTGCAAGTTAAGATCAGAATGAATCCTCGATTTCTGGAGTCTTTTTCTGCTGAATGATTACCTACTACCGAAAAATCCTGGAAAGGAGAGGTTTCAGACATTCACACCTGGAGATGGTGGCATCGTGACACTTCTAGCAAAACGTAAATTTTTGAAGAAATAAACAGTTATCTCATATTTAGGAATTTGTACAGCCTTAAAAAGAGGAACGAGTAATTAGTCTTTTTTAACACCATTCATATTGTTGAATTTGGAATTAATCGGAAAATGAAATGATGCTTCAATTCATTGAGCCGACCATTGAAACATAGGGAAATTCTACGTGAAGCACAATCGACTGACCAACAAAAATTGTTCGTTGTTTACAAGTTTTTTGTTTTAAAGGAAAATATTTGTGAATGAGCAATGAGAAAATGCTGCAGTAAATTCAGAGAACACTTCTCATTTGCAATAGATCAGAAAGATTTTGTGGTTGGAAACTTTTCAGGACGCAAATCTTCACTTCAGTCATTGACACTGAGACACTGACGCTTTTTTCATGAAGCGTAACAATTCGATCGAGAATTGGTTTCATTGTTGTTGCATAGAATGAGAAAAGACGACACTTCAGAACGTCGATTTTTTGATTTTTGATCATTTCTTAAGGCAATAGCCACCTTTGGAACTTTTTTTTCAAGTGAACTGCAGCGCTTGACTTTTTTCTTTTCTTTTTTTTCCAGCAACTTCTTATAAAAGAATCAGCTTCGATAATTGCTATTAATTAGCAATTACCATAATTGGTTGCTACACTCGAAGAATCCCTTAAGCTTCCTTTTTTTTTTTTCTTTAAACCGTCACTATACTTTTATTATTTAGACAGTAGAAGAATTCTTGACCGAATATGTCAGTGAGAATCGCTCGGATTTATTTTTTCGTTTCAAATGATTTTTATTGTCTGAAATAGTGAAGGCAAACGATAAGCAGTACATAAGTGCTAAATGAATATTGGATAGGATAGCATTTATTTAAGAAATTATTAGCAGACAGACTGGCTAGCAATGCTTGCTTTTAGTTGTAAGCCATTCCAACATGTTCAAAGTAAGCATATTTGTAAGGGAGAGATTAAGAATTTTCTTTCTCAGAAACTTCATTCGGTCAATAATTATTTGAGAAAAGTTGTTTACAATAATTTATTCGAACATCATCACATCGTTGAAATTTCGCTTCTCTGTTGCTCTTGCACGAAATAGCTCTTTTCCATTGCAGCTTATTTCACCTTCTATAGTTGCTGTTGCGATTATTGCTGCCAGTATATTATTATGCTGATATAATGGCGAAGAGTTAATTAGCAAGTGTTAATTACCAAGCTGGTAGTGTTCATGTTTGGAAAGGAGGAGAAAAACAGCAGGGAAGGAAAAATGGATGTACCTGAACGTGTTGGATGATTCGGATCGATGAACTGGAACTGGCCAACAGGAAATTAGTGTGGAGAAATTTTTTCGAGAGCAAACAAACAAAAAGAAGGAGGAAGTAAAAGGAAGAGTTAGTTTATCCTCCAGAGGAAACGAAAGTCACTTTACGGAGTGATAGAAGGTAGAAGGAAAGGATGCGAAACGATGAGGAGGACGAAAATATGGCTGATGAAGCGGTTAGTATGTTAGCAGCGGTTCAGCAAGAAGATGATGCTGGAGCTCGAGCTGTTGCTAATAGTGCTGGCTCACAGACACCAATTGCAAATGGCTCAAGTGGTGGCCATCATACTGTTACTGAAATGGTTTCTTTTAATTTCATCCTATCTGGATAAATCCTTTTTTCTATTCTGTAACTGAGGGTTTGGAGGAGTGAAAGCAGGAACTTTGATAAACACTGATCTTGAGGCACCCATCCAATTCATAATCTTAGTTTCATCGAAGCCTGATAAAGCTAATAAGTATCATCCGTTAAAATAGTGCTGCTTCTTTAGATAATGTCATCGATTATTAGTTGAAGAAGGCAGGAACAGTGGATAGATTGTTATCTCTTATTATTCTCGTAAATAAAAGGATTGAAAAATTAGGAAATAAATCATTTCAAAACTTATAACAAAAGTTTAGAAGAATTTTCTTTTTCTTTCTTACTGTGAAATAATTTACAGACACATGGTCGTTCTATAAGTCCGCCACACGTATCATTTTTCGATCGAGTTTCAACCAGATGGTGGAATCCACAGTTTTCATCAACAGCTCTGGAAGCACAATATTGGAAGTGCAGTTTTCCGCAACTTAGAGATAGATTCAGGTTAGTTGTGGGCAGTTTTGAAATTTAACATTTAGTCCTCCTATTTCGCTTTGCTATGATTTACTGTTATTTGTGTAAATTTTTCAGCAGTTTTGTAGATGATAATTAGTTTTAGAGAGACAGTTGTAACACTGTCAAATAATTATTTCTTTACATATTTGAATTTACCTTTAATTTATAGAATTATTTTTCCAGTAAATCGGTTAATATCTTCATTTATTTATACTATTGATAAATAACTTATTGTAAGAATGAAATCAGTTTCATTTAATAATTACCAATTGCTTACTGCATTATTGGTTTATTTTATTTCAAAAAATTGACATAACATATCACTTAGTTGTTGTCATCGTTTATCTTTTGGAAAGTGATGTAGAAAATGAAAAAAAAAATATAGGCCAAAGTGCTGATATAAATGAGTATTAATGTTGTTATTGCGTGTTGATATGATAACACTGTTCACAAAAGTAGGACAGTCTTTCAGATCTGGACTAGTGTATGTTTGTTTATCATGTATTTTATGGATTGTATATTTACAAATTTTTAATCATGCTGGTTTAATACATTGGGTAAGTTGCTTCCTTAAAGGTTCTTTAGGTCCCACACTTCCTCGCATTATGGTCATAATTTTTTCCCATCCAAATTTTAGCTAGGACTAGAGCTAGTAATTTATTGGTGGTCTTAGTACCTTTGTGTTTCAGGAGGTTCGTGTATAGCCGCATCCGGCATGCAGTTGTGCTACTAGTAAAAGACATTCTGCATTGAATGACCGGACTGAATCTATGAATCGATGAGATGACTAAGTTACATACTTGATTCCGCCCTATTACGACTGTTATGTTTCACTTTTATGAGTTACTTCAGTTCAGTAATGAAGTTTAATAATTACCACTTGTTTCCAGCTAATATCAGTCAGTTTATTTACATTTTCATTTGGAATGTTTCTTTTCACGTTATTTTCCTCATATTACCAACGGTTTTATATGCCAGCATCATTTCTCTGTGTTTTTATCCTGTGTACCGTAACTTTACTTATCTTCTCTGATAAATCCGGTTCGTTTATGACTCCAATTGGTGATTTAGCCACCAGTTTTCAGGTAACTTTTTCAATCTTCCATCCAAATTTTTTCATTCTTAGACTGTTTAAAGCTGAAAAATTTTTAGCTTTAAGTAAGCGGTTTTGATTCCAACACTTCTCTACTTCTATTTACAACTTTGTGTTTAGGTAGTATTATTAATTTATACAGTTGTTCCATTGCCGCTTTATCTGTGTATTTTTATTGGCTTAATCTACTCAGTACTGTTCGAAATGATTGCCACTGACAGTGTTAATTACGCGGATATACTAGGTGTGAAACTTATCCTGCACCTTGGTATCCATCTCCTTGGTGTTCATTTATTCATCCTCACACAGGGTACGTGTCACTTACTTATATTCACAGTCAGACTTGGTGGATATTTCTTTCTAGTACCTTTAATTCAGCCAACTGTACTAGACGTTTGTATTTTCCAGTTCGCCAGCGGAAAACGTTCTTACGAGTAGGTCAGTCGTTACTCGCACGTAAAGATCTAGAAATGGAAACACAATTTAAGGATCACATGATACAATCTGTTATGCCAAAGAAGGTTAACTTTTGATTAGAACTTCAAAAAAATTTTTTTTTATATCAGAGAGATTGAAATGATAGAAAATATGCAGTATGTTAGTTTAGCACACCTTTTTTCCCGAAATATATTTAATTCTCATTTCCAGTTTTTTTCACACTTATTTATTTCAATTTTTTCTAAATTTTTTTCTTAATCTTACAGGTTGCTAATGAGTTATTAAAAGAAACAAATGTAAGAAGGTCATCAGCAAGTCAAGATGCATATTTACGTACGACGAACAGTGTTAGCTCAAAAAGTGTTCTACAAGATTCACGCGAAGCAAATGCGTCAACAGGAACACTGTTGGCACCAAATGTTCGGAAATTTCGACCGTTTACAATGAATTTGATGACCAATGTCTCTATTCTTTTTGCTGATATTGCTGGTAATTATTTTATTTCTGTTATGCTACTGCTGAAATAATTTACTGACCAGAAATGAAAGAAAAGAAAGAAGTCAACATAAAATGAATTCTTATCTTACGGCAAGAGAAAATAGCAGAAAAAGAAAACATGTTTTTTCCAGAGTGAATTTATTTATTTTAGGATTACGTGATTCTTAGTGAATATTTAATTTTTGTTTTCCAAAATTTTTGAAGTATTTTCACGCTTATTCTTTAGGCTTTACGAAAATGTCTTCAAATAAGTCAGCTAGCGAATTGGTAAATCTGCTCAATGATTTATTTGGACGTTTTGATTATTTGTGTGGTCGATGTAATCTTGAAAAAATCAGCACATTAGGTTATGTGCACTTACATATTTAAATTATTTTCACTTCTTTGTTATTCTTGCGATGTTATTCATTTCATTATACTATTAAATCCCATAATTATGAGAAGCTAGCAATTGGAATGGCCTTATAATTTGGTCTGATAACTACAGGTGACTGTTACTATTGTGTGGCAGGCTGTCCTGAGCCTAGGGCAGACCATGCTCGTTGTTGTGTTGAAATGGGCCTTGCAATGATTGTGGCCATCCAACAGTTTGACGAAGATCGTGGCCAGCAAGTTAATATGCGTGTTGGCATACATACCGGAAAGGTCACCTGATGCATTCCTTTTTTAATCTTTTGATTAAAAGAAATAGAATAGTATTTCCAAGTTCAGTTTGAGATTCACTTCTAAGCTTCAGAATTTCTAACTTATATTTGCATCATCTCTTTTCCATTCTGGATTATTTCTTGTTTTTGCTGTATTTTCTTGGTGAGTCTTCTCCAAAGTTTTGCGCCTCATTTGTTTCGGGAACGTGCTAAAGAAATCATAATAATTTTATTATTTCATAATTTTTTTTGTTTAATTTTTAGTATTTCAAATTAGCTTAATTTAAGGTTTTATGTGGTATGGTTGGTATGAAACGGTTTAAATTTGATGTTTTTTCAAACGACGTAACACTTGCGAATGAAATGGAATCAACGGGAATAGCTGGACGCGTACATATTTCAGAAGTTACCGCAAAATTTCTAAGTAATGAGTATATTCTAGAAGATGCCCCTGACCATGCTGGTATATTTGTGTTATATTTTTTAAACCTCCAACTGGGAGTTGGAAAATGAAATGACTTTTGATTTGATCATTAAGATATTAGTGAAAGGAAAAACTTCTTTTCTGAGATTTCTTGGAGAAATATCCTGGAGAAAATATCACCAGTCAGGCTTAAAACTCTTAGAGAATTTTCGAAAAAGAAAAGATAAATAGAACAAATGGGTGGATGGGAGAATTTCAGTCGGTCGATGAATAGCACAAAATTTATGAGTTGAGCCACAAAAGAGAAAAAAGGGAGCCACTGAAAATGTAAAAATGAAAACATTATATTTATTTATGTTAGATTTTGACAATGGACGAAAATAGAATTTGTATTTTATTGATGACAAATTTTCAGTCAACCATATAAAAAAGGCAGCTGGTAGGAAGATGAGGCTGTTGGCCCATCCATTTCTAGTTATCTATCATTTTCAGCCATGTCTTAAATTGCAAAGGTTGACAAGGCTTTAGGCTTAGAACGATCTCCTTCATTGGATTAAAGTATGCAATGAAAAAGAAAAAAATGGAATCTGAAAAATTAAAAGAAAGAGTGCAAGGAAAAAGCGAAATAGTGAATTTGAGCGCTGTCTAAAAATTTTCAAATTTCGAGATGAAATGAAATAAATTAAATTTAGGACAATTTCGTACCGTGGTGCGAGGGCGCCATGTATATGCTTTCATTGAATAAGCACATTTTTAGGTATGAAAACTTATTTTATTGCTGGCCGTATGCAAGATACCCGTAATACAATTAATAAAACGACCTCATATTCGGGTTCAGTCCGTGATACTTTATCAGCTGGGGCTCAGATAAATTCTTCACAAATCAGCTTTCGGAAGGTTCTTTTTTCTAATTTTTGCTACAAAATTTTCCAAGTTTTTTTTTAATCTTTAAGAATTGATTTCCCGAAAGTTGTCGCTCTTTGTCGATGCTGCCAACTTTTCTTTTATAATTTTGCCTTTTAAAATTTTTACTGTTGTAAAGACTGGAGTTGAAACATTGAACGTTTAAAAATTTCATAATAAAAATAGTTTACGAAATTTTAATTTAATTCCCTCTCTCTCTTTTTCTTTGTTAATAAGAAAAATTATCAAAGAAATAAAGAAAATCAGAGCAGATAAATGAAGTTTGAAAGAATAAAATAAACTAGTAAAAAAACTTTTTTGGAGAGAATTAAATTGAAAAATTTTTTAACACATCGAAATCAAACTTGATATTTTGGTTTCATTTTCATTCCATTTGGTTTTTACGATGTTTATTCTTTTCTCTCCTCTTTTTCTATTCGTATTTTTACGTGAAATATTTAGTTTTGTTATTTTCATGAATAGATCATCCTGAAATGAAACTTTAAAACAAAGGAAGGAAAAAAGAGTGTAATCGTTTATTTTTTATTAATTTACAGAGATTAACTAATAAATTTAAAATGATGCAAACAACATCACTACCAGTTGAGCGATACAATAGCAATTTGATGATGAAAATGTTGGAAAGAAAAGGTGAAAGTAATTCAGCCCAAATTCTTCATTACAGCGAATGCTTGGATAAGGTTTTTTCTTTAGATTCTTAAATTTGTAAAGCAATTTTTCTGGTGGAGTGATTAAAAATCACTGATAGTGTCATAGCTAGACGTTCTTTTTAAATATTTTTACCAATACCATTATTTATTATCATTTCAGAATGCGAACAATAAATCGCCGGTTATTGAAAAAAGACGTAAATCCGCTTCGCTACATGCTTTACCTCCAGATGATACGAAACTGTTTAGTATAACAGATCGGTTAGATGGTAAAATGTCACGTGAACGTGAACTGCTAAATGGAAGTAGCGGGTGTGGTTCGAAAAGTTCAGGAATGCAGGTCTTTTTATTAATAATGTTGATAAGTCAGCCTCACATTGATAATTGGGAAAAGGTGATAAGTTTAAAAAAGCTTTTGATTTGACATTTTCTTTTCTTCTTATGAGGTTTCACTTTGAAATTTGAAAGTTCCTGGAATAATTTTTGATAAAAAAATGTTTGGTTTTTAAACTGAAATTCTAGATGTCATGTATAATATTTCAGTATTACTGTCAATTTCTTTGTATAAATTTCATTGTGAAATTTGCTTTTTATGCAGGATTCGACTTCGGATACATTTTCTTACACAGGTCCAATGGAAACCGCAATTTCATATCATCAGAATGCTCCATCATTAACACGATTCGATACAGACGATCGTGCTTTCGACGAACGGCTTGCTGTTGTAATACAGGTGTGATGCTTTGCCATTTGTCTAGTTAAATTCGTATGACTGAAAATGCTTCTGTAGAGTAGTACTTCTTAATCTTTAAAAGTATTTCAGGCTCTAATAAATTGAATGTATACTGGCTAAGTTTTCACAAAAACCTAGTCGAAATCAGTTTCAACTGCACGAAATCTCATTTCTTCCTGATCTTAGCTTCTTAATTTGAGTCTTGAATCCCTTACTGCCGTTTTTATAGAATGCAGATATAAACTTTAACCGTGGTTTCTGGATGCGGAATGACTGGCTAAACAAATGGACTCTACGATTTAATGAAGTTATGATCGAAGAACGCTATCGAGCGCACTTCGCAGAATCGGTCGATCGTCAATGGTCCAGTTGTGATGCTGTTGGGCGATGCAAAAATGTTTGTCACATTTCTATTCTCTTCAAAATAGTGCTAAGTGGTAAATTTGAATTCCAAATAATTGAATTAGTGGTAAAAATTAAAGATCCAAAATTGAGCATATTTTATTTAAGGCGAATTTTTTTTTAAATAAAAAGCATAAAGTTGCAATTGATTTCAGTTTGCTCTTGCTAATCATTTGAGATAGTTGAAAATTATTTGTCTGTTTTTGCTTTGTCATGAGAGTTGTAATTTTATATGGTAAATGAGGGAAGCAAATTTTTGCAGTCATCACAAACCGATACCTCGGATTCGCAGTATCGTTATTCGGGTGTGTTTATTGATGTATTGGTAGCTGGGATGTTGCTTGTTGTCTGTGCACTGGCGATTCTTATTTCGGGAATGCTAAATACCATGTTTATTATTTATTTTACGATCTCACTCACTGCTACCTTGTTGATCATCGTTGTCATTGCTATACCGTTACTCAGGCGTCAGACAATTTTCCCGTTTGTTAATCTTTGGACACCACGTCATATTACAGGCTAGTTTGTGATTACATTTCTTACGATCATCGTTTTCATTTTTATTTTTAAAAATAATGAATTGCTCTAAGCAAGTTAAAAAGAAATTACTAAGCTAAGCCATTAATATCTCGATCAAAAAATGGATATTATAAGTCCTCTTCAGACAATCATTATTCGGCAGCAGGTGCTTGGTTCTAAGTGCTCTGGTAATTTAGATGACTCCTAATAGTTTAAAAAAGGGTTATGGCAAAATTTAGTTATCTTTGAAATAAAACTTTTTAAACTCTTCCGTATATTGCAAATGCACATCAAGATGCCTCATTTGCGTTACTGACTAATTCATATAGTCTTTGGAACTTATTGAAATCTGACTGTACATTTACTCCCTAACAAAATTATTTGTATTAGGAAAAAAAAAGCTTCATTTTAGGAATGATATTTATACTGTTACCGGCAGGTGTTGCATTAACAATAGCACCTCTGTGTGATGATATTATTGCCCAGGAATATGTATGTGTTTCACCAAATCTGCTTGCTCAGCGAATTTTATTTTGTATGTTTACTTTTACTAATTCGTAGATTATTTGGGCTTATATCAAATTTTCATTCATGTGACCATGAAATTAAAATCTAAATTGATAAGTTGACTGCTTTGAGGCGTTGAGATTGTAAAGACATTAAGACAAGCTGAAAATAATATTTGTTAAGTGACCGGTAATTAGGAGAAAGGTAATGCTATGTTATCTAAGCTGTTTCAGATTCGATAAAATCATAATGACTAAACCAAACTCTTCATGCATGCAGCTTAATTTGTTTTAGCCTACATATTTCTCGTTGCACTCTTCGCACATTGCAATTTTTCGCAGCTGTCAGTTTGGCCAAAAACAGCCGAGGCATTATTGGTTGGTGTTATATTCTTATGGCTTACTTATGTCTGCCAGTATCGCATCGGCACACTAGTCGGTAAATGTAAGTTTTCCTGTCTAAAAAATGAAAATCGCTTTTATCATAAATATCCCCTTTTCCAGAAAAGATTTAATGCAGCGGCGATGGTAGTTTATAGCTAAGGATAAATATAACCGAGACCAAATCTAGTCTAAAGAGTTTGGTAAAAATACTTTCTGGCTTCTCAGGCATTACCAGG
Source organism: Setaria equina (assembly GCA_003012265.1). Classification (NCBI taxonomy): domain Eukaryota; kingdom Metazoa; phylum Nematoda; class Chromadorea; order Rhabditida; family Setariidae; genus Setaria; species Setaria equina. Next base: position 35,950 of record PQVD01001747.1, read on the forward strand.
AGAAATCAATGTGTCTCGTTACTATTAGATAAGGTATGATTATAAAATATGATCAGTATTAATGCGGTAAATTTTATCATTTAATTAAGCACTTCTAATGAGATTATTGTAGCAGCCAATAATCCAAGCATTGGCCCGCATTTCTGCAATGGTACTATACCGTTGTGGGCATTGGGACGATTTGGCTCTCCGATTAATTTACCTGAAATTTGTGTTGACGTTTTCTTGGTTGTCGTTTTAGTCGCCTTTCTCAACTACCAGGTGAGATTTTTCACTTTATCTATCTGAAATGACTGATCTATCCTTTCTGATTTTCACCAATTAACCCGTTAATGCCAAGTTAGTCGAAGAAAACCATTAAGAAGAATTTCAAATTCCCATATATAATTGTCACTCGTTCGCTTCCCTCCAACGAATTCAAAAATTTGTTCCACTAAAGTGCACTTTCCGAGCAAGATGAAATTTTAAGTCTGAGTTCAAATTATTAGAGGATTTCGATGCAGTTGAACTCGTTGTCTAATTTAGTTTGAAGCTGCATTTCGAATGTCCTTCTTCGGTGACGTACAAGCACGACGTGACACGGAGCAAATGCAAGTGGTGCGTGACCAAGCCGACTGGCTTCTAACTAATATAATTCCGCAACACGCTATAGATTCACTGAAATCGAGCATCAGATACTCTGAAAATCACGCACTGACAGCTGTTCTCTTCGCTACCATTACCAACTGGAACGAAATGTATGAAGAGACTTTTGAGGGTTTGTGGTTTAATTCAAATTTTGGAAAAATATTTTCTGAAAGATTTTTTCCTAATGCAAGTACTGTAGTATATGTTTTTGGCAAGATATGATCAAGTGATTTCTATGAAGTCTGCTGGCTACTTCTGACTTTGTCGATAACTGCATTAAGAACTTGTGAATCTGAATCAGTGATTTTGGGGTTGTCATAATAGATTTAAAAATTTGTTGGATATTCCAGGTGGACGCGAATTTTTACGGGTATTAAATGAGATTATTGGAGATTTTGATGAATTATTGGATAGGCCAGACTTCTCACAAGTAGAAAAAATCAAAACTATCGGACCGACGTATATGGCAGCGGCTGGATTAAATCCAGATAGGAGACGTTCAGCAGTACATCCATATGAACATCTTTATCAGGTCAGTGATTTCGCAAAGCGTTGAAGTTACTAATTGTATGAATATTTCTAATTTCTTCTTTGGAAAATGCATAAAATAGAAGTCTTTTCTTCTTTGAACAAATTCCGATTTTAATTGTGAGTCTCCAGAATTTAAACACACTGAAACAAAGCAGTGTTTGAATCTATCTGTTTGTCTTATTTGTCTTGTTTTTTCTTTTTTCTTTACTCAGAAGCTTGTTTCCTTCAGTTGATGGACTTTGCAATTGGTTTACAACAACAGTTGGACTATTTTAATCAGGATTTATTGAATTTCGATTTTGTTTGCAAAATTGGCTATAATATTGGCCCGGTAACAGCTGGTGTTATTGGTACTACAAAATTATACTACGATATTTGGGGTGATACTGTTAATATTGCTTCTAGAATGTACAGTACAGGTGTCCAAAATCGAATACAGGTTTGATTTTTTCTATTTATTTTCAGGTAATTAATTCGGATTACAACTCAAGAACAATAATAATCTACTAATTTTGTAATTGTAATATTGAATAGGAAGAATTCTCAAGATATTGGATTATTTACCTATTCTTTCTTTTGGAAAAATTTAGTGGTGCAGATTAAATATTATGGTGATGATTTCTTGCTTTTCTTAAGCAACTCTATTAGATTTAATGTTACTGGACAAAAGCAAAAGCAAATTGTATCAATATTCGGAATTCCTAATACGGTGCTCATCATGTACTAATTCTCTAAATGACAGATCACTCAGAAAACTGCGGACTTCCTGTTTCGAATATCACTTGGTAAGCTTTCACTTATGACTTTAATTTATAGGTATCTCAGCAAACCCGCGATTTATTGTGCGATCGTTATGAGTTTGAATATCGTGATCATATTGAGGTGAAAGGAGTAGATGGTGGTATGGACACTTATTTATTGGTCGGTCGGAAGGGTGAACCACCAGTGAATTTTACGATTACATCAACGTTTTGATTTTTTTTTTTCTTACTTTTCCGGTAATTTATTTCATTGTCAGCATTTTTCTGTGGCTTTGTTTTCTTCTCTTTTTTATTTTCTCATTTTTTTATTACATTTCAATCATAGACCAAGTGGACAAAATATTCGTTTAGTAGTTGCGATGTATTTAAGTTAAGTATTCATGAACGATGTTCCAATTCATGGGAAAAAAAACAAACTTTCTCTCGTTTCATCCTGCCTGAAAACGAAAATATTTATGCATTTTGAAATTGTATTCCTTGCAGTTATTCAATATTGTGTATATTTTGAAATTGGGGAAATCCTAAGTGAATATATTACATTATCCTCAAAAGATTTGAAAGAAAGAGAAAAATGGAATTGTTGAGAGCAGAGTACCTATGGTAAAATTATTTTCGATAAGAATAATCAACAATAAACTTCATAAATACAACTAGCAAAAATATATATTGCGGCATATTTAGAGTGGCATATTCCTTTTTTCTTATTACAAATAAATTCAAATTTCAAAGAAGTACAAAAGAAAAGTAAAAATCAGAAAAGGTAAAATTCTAATCAAATTAATTTGCATTCAAGGTGAGGCTGTACACTAATTAATCCCTCAGTGAATTATGTAAAAATTCAGCTACTCTTGACTTGACAGATTCTGCAGGAGAAGCTGAAAATTCAGTTTCATGGTATTCATGTTGCCAAAAAAGTTGTCCATATCAAT